>JAQQRO010012124.1:32997-63443 GCA_028454255.1 Halictus ligatus
TATATATATATATATATATATATATATATATATATAAATTGTGGTGTACTTTAACTAACGTACATAATTAATGTATATGACAATTAACCCAGTATCTAAATAACAAATTACTTTATATTTCTAAGTTATATACAATAAACAAAATTGACAATTTTAGATTATTTTCAAATGGCTCTCCTGTAAAATTTCCTTTTTTTTACTTGTGCCACTTTTCTTATGAATGAACGATATTTTCACCTTCATAACTGATCAAATCCGGTTCGATACGCGTAGCATTCAATTTACTCTTTGCACAGTAACACTTCGACATTTTCTTTGAAACAAACATGTTACATAATGTTGTAAATGATATGAGACAAAAATAACTTAAATTCTTGTTTCAAATGAATATAACCCAAATATTGTTCTTTTAAAAACTTTCATGCACACTTTAAAATCTCACTTTGTCGATTAAGGGTTAACTTTCTCATATGGTCACCAATTATAACATAAATATATTTCGCTAACTCATTTTTAGGTAAATTACTAATATGTGACATGTGATAAAGGGTAACAAATTTCAATATATCAGGTTGGAACGAAAGTTACCGTTTTTAAATTAAAATTCAAAGATAAAATTAAAATATTTACCACAGGTTTATTCAATAACATGACAAATTACCACCAAAATGACAAAAGATAATGGAACAGAATAGACAATATGTTATTGAACAAATCTCTGAATAAACATCTTAATTTTATGTTTGAATTTTAATTTAGAAACACTACGAACTTTTGTTTCATCCCAATAGTTTAGGAATTCATTAAAAAACATACGAATTGAAGCAGTTATATCATTGTACCAAACGGTCTTGCAGTTCGAAAGATTATTATTTATTGTAGTATTATATCTATTTGTGTAGTATACTAGAATATTATTCTAACATTGTAACAAAAATGAATATTCTCGTGTTCCTTAATTTACAATTTTGGTGAAATATGCATGACGTTGTGCATATTAACTAAGGCTCCCATTTGTTTCACCAATCATAAAAAGGCGTTGGTTATTCAAATATTTGTAAATGACAAATATTATAGGTGGCTCGCTTCAACACAATTCCAAACGAAACATGCAAGGCATGCTTTTCCATGCTTCGACGAACCGAGCTTGAAGGCGACGTTTCGAATCTGGATTTTAAGATCAAAGGAGTATTCGAGCTTGAGTAATATGCCGTTGAAAGAGACTGTACCTAAGTAAGTACTTGTCCAGCAACGTCGTTTGTTGCACGAAATCCGCATTCGTTGCGTACCAGTGATTCTCACAACAAGGTGTTCAAGGGTCTGGAACTCGTGGTGGGAATTGCGGTCTACGTAGAAACAAAAGAAAATCGACAATAGGATTGGTTATTCCTTTTTCCTTGTCTGTGTAACCCCGATATTTGCACACAATTTCGGTCCCGTTTCGTGCAACGGGCGGGGTTTTACTGTATTTAAATTATTCCATAAATATGTCTCATGTCGCTAAACATGAAGGAAGTATTTACATTTACAAGGGTGCATTTTTATGTTACACAAGCCAATTTTTACGAGATCTATGTGAAGGATAGTTCTTGGAAAAGTTTTGAGATACACGTAAGAGAACTGAATACAGACCTCAGAATTGAGGATTAGAAACCCTCGATTTGTTTAAATAATATATCATATATTTCAATTTTTTGCAACTTTTCTCACAAATTGTGAATCTATTTTTCTGTAATCTTGTACATGCGTCACATGAACCAAAATAGAAGATACGTGTTATTGGATCTTTTTTTGAAAGAAAAAAACGTGAACAACATTAGTACATACTATCTATTTCCCGAAAAAATTGATGAATTCACTTAGCAAACATTTTGCATTAAATTAATTAAGACAAAATTATTTATTGTTACAGCAATGGAAAGTACTGGGATATATTCTATGATAGCATTCCTATGTCCACGTATCTGGTAGCTACCGTTATTTCAGATTTCAAAAGCCTGTCAGTAGGTAACTTTAGTGTCTGGGCCAGGCCCGATGCCATAGACCAAGCAAAATATGCCCTAGAAATTGGCCCGAAAGCTCTCCAGTATCTTTCTAAGTTATTCCAACAAGAATATCAACTCCCGAAAATGGATATGGTAGCAGTTCCTGATTTTTCGGCTGGTGCGATGGAAAATTGGGGATTGATCACCTACCGAGAAACAAGAATGTTGTACGACGAGAATACGTCTTCCGACATTGCCAAACAGACTGTCGCATCGGTGATAGTCCACGAATTAACCCATATGTGGTTTGGAAATCAAGTTACACCCGAATGGTGGAGCTATTTGTGGTTGAGCGAAGCATTCGCTAGGTACTTTCAATATTTCGCTACTGCTCAGGTAATTTCTAGTTTCAGTAATTAAGAAATATTATTAAGATCTATCTTTGAATCTTTCGTAAAAAGATAACGCGATATGAAAGAAATAGAAGAGAGTGTACGAACAAAGAACTAAGAACTAAATAGAATTGTTACTTATCTTGCAGATTGAAAAATCTTGGAACATGGAGAAACAATTTATTGTAGAACAGCATCAAACAGCTCTCGCAGCAGATGCTGTCGAAACATCTGAGCCAATGACTCGAAATGTTCTTACTGTCTCACAATTGGAAGGAGTTGGGGATACCATTACGTATAATAAAGGAGCAAGCATTTTGCGAATGATAAGACTTGTTTTTGGTAACGATATATTCGAGACGGTATTACGAAACTATCTAAAACACAAGTAATAAAACAATTTATTATAATGACGTAATGCATGTACTCTGTCAATTGTAATTACACTTTTCCTCAGCGCTGACTGTGACTCACACTTTTAAGTGAGATATCCCCGTCATTTTTATTGATACAAGAAAATACACTTCCCTACGAAATGATCAAAAATATTAGTTTCAACGAGGTAGTTATAGCGATGGAGAACATTATTTCCTCAAAGTCATATTTTTCGATTTTTCAAGATTACCGTCGTTTTTAAAAATTAGATGACATACATATGTATGCTGATTAGAACAGCTTTATAGTTGATGAAAAGAGAAATTCGACCATAAATAATACGTTAACGTTCAAATGATCTTCGGCGTCATTATGGCAAGAAACTGGATTTGTTCAGAAATTAAATAAAAATTATGTTACAGACAAGATGTTATTAAAATGTTATTCGTGCCGATGAAAGTTACGCTATTTCAAGTGTTACTGTCCACGATAGTAGGCATTAATTTTTTCCAGTTATCGTACACATCTCCGTCACATGTATCAAGGCATTACTGTATTAACAAATGAGTACATGCATTACATTTAAAGTAATTTAACCTTTTAATTGGGCGATTTTTCGATCGTGAAAACTTACGAATATTATATATATTAATATTATATAATATTATATTTACTACAATCAATATCAATACAAAATAATTTATACCAATATACAAGATACTATGCCAGAATGAATGAATGAAGTTATTTGTCGAGTTGGAAAGATAATAAATAGTTTCGGAAAGTAAATGGCGAACCCGAATGACGAATTAACTCATCATCCCCAGTTAAAAGGTTAACTACACTTTCGTCCCTGTAAATAAAAATAACACGGCATACGTCTATCGCAGCAAAGAAAAGAAAGTGGCGCAACCCCAGGATCTGTGGATAGAGCTAGAAACTGAGGTTAATCGTCAAAACAAAAAGCCGGTTGCTTCAGTGAACGAACTCATGTCAACATGGACAACGAAGTCCGGGTTTCCAGTTTTAAATGTTTCCATTGAAAATGGTATAGCTACTGTGCACCAAAGTCGCTTCCTATTAAGAAATTTGAAATCGACTCCTATAAATTCCACATGGTGGATACCCATCACGTGGGCCAGCGAAAGCAATCCAAATTTCGATCATGTGAATGTGTCACATTGGATAAGCAAACAACAAGATACCTTCAAGCTGGGAACTGCACATGAATGGGTAGTACTAAATGTCGAATCAACTGGTGAGTAGTTTATTAATTATGTTTTCTACAAAAAGAAAAAAATATATTGACAAATTGGTTTATATGAACGTGAAACAGTTCGAAGGAAACTATATACAGTTGTCCATGAAAGTATTCGAACTTTAAAGCAGAATAACTTCTTCAAAATTGGACCAAAGATTTCACTTCTTTTAACTATCAGAAGCATTGATTTACGGAATAACGTGAAAAAAATATTTTGAAGAAATTGCAATTGGTTAGAATTACACGACAAAATAAAATAAAAGACTGGCACTTTTCAAAACTTTTCTATTTGAGCCCGTAACGAAAGATTCAAATATGCGTCTTGTAGATATATTACAATACTTACACACATGCTGAAAATTTCATACGCTATTCAACATTGCTGGCAGTAGATTCTAAAATATTAGATTCTAATTTTCATCTATCTATCCTGTTCCCCCAATATTAACTATTTCATTTCGATTTGCCACGCGTGGCCGCATGACTGCGAATATATGTATGCATGCGTGTACATTTACACTCTGCAGGAGTTTGGTGGGATGGGAGGGGGGCACGAGTAGGGCAACGAGTCATCTGCGGCCAGAGTTGTGCAGATTTACAATTGAATTACTCCAGGAATTATAATTACAAAGTAATTTAATTACATTGTAATTAAATCGTATTGTAATTTATAATGCAGATCTTCATTCAATGAAATTACAATGTAATTCGTAATTGCAATTGAAGTACAATTATAAAATACAATTAAACTACAGCAATTACGAATTACGATGTAATTAAATTAGAAATTAATGAATAATAAAGTAATAGGTAATAAGAGGTTGAAAAATCCATGTGAAGATTTGAAACAGAAGGAATTTATTATTTATAAATTTATAATATCTGAACAGATATACTTTCTGCGTTAAAAATTGTTTAAATTTCAAACATAAATATAAAAAGCAGAAAGTGGAAACAGGTCTCTACTTTACCTAGGTTGCGATATATGTACAGGGTGTCCCGTAACTGGTGGTACAACCGAGTCAAAAATATAGAATAAAATTTTTTGATACAAGGAATTGTTTTCGAGAATAATGAGTTTGAAAATTTGTCTAGTGCGCGTGCACTCGGCTTACTTACGGCTCAACGGATTCCACTGTGTCATGTCTGGATATCTCGGAAATTGTCTTCGTACTTCTAGATATGTTTACAAACATGGACATGTTTACATGTGCCTCTCGGGATTCGAAGAACGCTAATTTTTCAACAGGATGGAGCACCACCGCACTACAGTTGCGAAGTAAGACGTTTTTTAAATGAAAATTATCAGTGTTGGATCGATCGCGATGGCAGAGTACCTTGGCCGCCACGATCTCCGGATTTGTCACCGTTAGATTTTTATTTGTGGAGTCAGGTGAAATCGATTATGTTTCGTGATGACATCAAATAATTACAACAAAAAATTGTCATAGCGTTTGAACACTTAAAGCAACATAATAATTGCACATTACAGAGCACAATTATGTCTACAACAACGAGGACAGAACTTCCAGCAATTTATGAATTAAACGAATTCCTCGATGGTAATTCTAACATTGTAACCTCGTCCTTTGATTTATTCAATGTATACAAACCTCGAAAACCTTTGCGAAAAAAGGTTGAGGTAACTAAGAATAAAGTTCGTTGAGCCGCAAGTAAGCCGAGTGCACGCGCACTAGACAAATTTTCAGACTCATTATTCTCGAAAACAATTCCTTGTATCACAAAATTTTACTGTATATTTTTGACTCAGTTTTTCATGTAGAATCACCCCCTGCTCGGTTGTGCCACCAGTTACGGGGCACCCTGTATATTAAAGGAAAAAATAGCGACAGTCATCTAATGAGACTGATTTAACAAAGATTAATACTATATGTAAGTAAAATGAAATACGTTATCTAGTAACAAAAAACTGAAAAAGGAAGGTTTTTAGCTTATCCCTAACCAATAATAGGGTCACTTTGACGTATTACGAACAAGGACGAGGAAATTCTTCAAAGTTCTGGGCTATACATAATTTGGAGAGCTGTATTTTAATTATATTCTATTTCAATTACACATCTGATTAAAATAATTAATAATTGAATTAATTGAAAGGTTTGAATTATGTAATTCAGTTACGTCTTAGTTGAATTACTATATAATTGAAATAAAATGTAATTCAATTGGGCAATTGCATTATAGCGTAACTGAATTAGCAGAACTCTATCTGCGGCTCGCGAGCCGCAAGTTGCCCAAATCTGCTCTATAGCATTCCATTATTTTAAAAGAAGGATTTACATTAGCAAGTTGAATACAGCAAGTATCGATTCTATCATCAATTACCTTGAAATGGGTAATTTTTAAAAATCTCGAATTTTTTCGTAACAAAATGATTAATCCGCCACCAGACGCGAATTGTAAGCTTTCCTTACGCTTCAACCACGATTCCGCATAAACAAAAATGTCTATGTGTATTCTACAATATAATTTGTCAATCTTCCTCGCGTTCCAAAAAGGTATCCATAACAGAACCGACGATTTCGTTCTGACAACGTAGTTTTGTTGTGTAATTGAACAAGTATATCATAATTATATCCATTGCTACTCATTGCCAGGACTACGATAGTCGCTTAAGCTGGACCTCTAATCTTCCAGTCCTAGTTTCTTAATTGTGTTCCTTATACGAACCCTCACAGCTTCTTGTGTAATATGCAATTAATTGCATTTTTCTTAGTATGTTACCGACTTCTGGGCCGTCATTCGTGTATTTACAGGTTATTCTTGTTGTGCTTATTTAGTATTTTCTAAATTTCATGACTGGTGGATGTAGATATATGTACATGGCCTTGTCATTGTTGATATTTTTTATCCGAGGTCGTTAGACTAAATATTAAACAAATCTTTTTGTTAGGATTTTGGATTATTGCAAAATTCAGTCAAGAATAACAAAAACAAAAAAACATGATTTTTTGAAGAAATGATTTCACTGATTCAATTTTACTCCTCACTGTCTATCTTCTGCGCAATCGGAATTTGTAGATTTGTAGATACAACATTGATATCTCTTCATTTCTAACATACTAATTATGTAGACGGCGTTTTAGCGATACAACAAAAGCATATCTGCAGAGTTCTTAAATAAATGTTGATAGAAATGATTGTTTCCTGATCCGTATTTACCCAAGGTATCTTCCCTTATCGAAAGGCTTTTCGTTTTTTAATATTATGCTTAAATTGTCGATTACGAGTGTTCAAAGAATTAATTAATGATATCGCTCTCCTATCAGTTGCACGATAACTATCCAATACGTCTCCAAGATATCAAATTTTGCTGATTAATCATATTGATCTCGATCAAAGTACTTAAACCTTTCGTAACATATCAATGGTTACCGATAAAAATGATAAAAGAATCGATTCATCAAAGCCGATAATTAGAGACGTGCTTTACGATAGTCACGAAATATACCAGGTCATTCAATTGTGTAAAATATTGACTTACTCCGCCGCACTAGAGTACATAGACAGTCGTAATTTTTTAAGAGTCGGCGATATAAATTTACTTTATTAAACGATGTTTATTAGTAAATTCTCTTACATAGGTCTATTGATAGTATTACCGGGAAGTAGTGTAATTTGCACCAGTACCTACGATTTATAAATTAAATTTAACATAGGCGTTGATCTAAATTCAGCTCCTTTCTCCTACATTTACAAATTGTTAAATTCAAAATAATGGATTCCAAATTTTGTGATTCGCCACTATTAAGAATACAAAAAAAAATTATTCAAAGTACAGTGGATCCAAAAAGTCTAATATTTAAACACTATATTTTCGATTCTTGATAAATGTGCAATATTTGAATTAGAATAATCTAGAGTAGATCAAGCTTTAAGCAATTGTTGCTTCAATCTCTAAATCTACGATTCTTTCAGTCACGAGAAAAATTTTTCAATGGTTTTGCATGCATTTCAATTTGTAATATTTTGAAACAAAAACACGTCTCCATTTCTCCAGTCACTATATTACGCAAACAATATTTTAGACAAAACGATGAATGGAAAAAACAGAGGCTTCCAACTTCAAAATGAGTCCAACTATATTGTTGTACTACTTTTTTAACGAAATCATCACAGTTTAGATATCGAGAATTTCTCGAGAATGGGAAATGTAGTGTTCAGTTGCTTTTTAGATATTACAATAAAAATCGCTAAAAATTTGAAGAAGTCAGACTAAGCAGTTGTAAAATAGTCACTTCTAGTGCGTCCTACATTATAAGGATAAAATGAACTTTGTGATGAACTATTTGTTTTGAGTCTCGAAAATATTTTGGGACTCGAAAATATCGGGATTGCCAACAATTTCGAGCACCTGAAGCACGTGCCGATCTAACTTTATTGGATACAATCATGAGATTTTACGTGTTTTGTTTTTGGAGAGTTTTGAAACCCCTCAGTACGAAATAAAGAAATCATAAGAGATAATTGATTGGCTAAAAATAATTCACTAAAACTACATGTACATATATGTTACATGCTATTTCAAATTGATATGTAAAAAGGTTAATTTTTTGAAACTTCTTGGTATTAATTTCGTTTTATTTGTATGTTATTCAGTGCGTGCAGAAGTTTTAGTCTTTTCAAATTTTGTGCAAATATTTATTTGCCACCGATGTGTCCAAATAACTATCTTCGTTATCGACCGGTGACATGCTTCGTGTATAAATAAAAGAAAATTTAAAAGACGACTAAAACTTTTGCACACACCTAATACAACATCATCGGCACTGGAAAAGAGTTGTTTTTTGTTGTTCCGAAACAAATTCCCTTCGTAAGGGACCCAGTTACTGTAGGGGTACCAGTTATTGTGACTACATTAATTATACTTATTTTTAAAATATATTCAATATTTAAATAGAGATATATAACAGATATATGTATATTAACTGATTTTGATGAGAAAAATGTAATATTTCTTTTTTAATATTCATTGTGCTTTAAATAATAAGTATAATTAATCTGGGCATAATAATTGATACCCGCACTGTAATTGGGTCCCTTACCCTATGTTTTAGGAAACAGAACTTTTAATGCAATTCGTCGAAAATTTTTAGAAAATCTTTATATCATAGTTTCAACCTTTGCCATGAAAAATGTCAGGATTTTTTCAATTACGTAAATACAACGTCGAGAATCGATAAGACGTTCATCGTTCCATTTTGATAGGCTGCTGCATATCCCACTTCTTGTAAAAATGGTGAGATACAAGTACTCGATAAGTTTAGAGCTATAAAAGCAATGAATGTGTGCAGCATGGTCATTTTCTTCTAGTCAATTTATAATGATTGTTTGTATACCAAAATTTCGTAAATTAACGTAATGAAATAAGAAATCGATAAAAATTAGTGATCTTTTATCATGGATATCTTGTGGGTTGTACTTCTAATCACTGGTTTCACCTTATCCATCCATGAAAATCAAGCTACGGACAGCAATACTGATAAGACAGAAGGTAATCAAAGAAATTATTAAATTTCATGCTTAGATTCGTTGATTATAAATATTAAAACTGATCAAATGATCAGGAGAAAAAATGAAAATGAAATGAAAATTAAATGATCTGGTTGTAAATGCACACAGTAAACAGGAATGGTTGACCCCATAGTTGTTTGATTTTATTCGAATAATTGAAATAACAAGAATATATCACTCAATACTGTACAAATAAATTTGTTCTATACTTTTCTATAAAATCGATTTAGTGATCACAATAATAATGTGTAAAACAAATTTATTGTTAAATTTTTCATTGAAACTATTTAATGCTCGATGGTGAAGAAAAGAAGAAACTGAAGCATTTGTTGAAAATTTCCAAGATTTTATTTAATTCAAGATTTTTTTTTATTTAATCTTTAGATGGTAAAGTACAAGTAACGATTTAAACATTTCAAATTTCTGCACGATTATTCTTTGGAATTCTAGACGCAAGCATGAGTAGAAAGCAAATATAACACCGCACATGCATGAAACGATATTAACTGCTAAAGTAGTAGTATCATATGTATTGTCTATGATTTTGAGGGATAAAAAATATCTGATAATGTGATTATGAATTGATCTATTTAAAATGCTGATGGTCTCGTAGTAGGTCTATTGCACATTAATGGACCGAAATATTTGTAAAAATTATATAATTATTGTATTTCTTGGTCATTTTTATAGGTTTCTACCGGGTAAATTACGATAATGCTTCTTGGTATCGTATCATCGAGGTCCTCAACAGCAAAAATTATCAAAACATAAGCGATGTTAACAGAGCTGCTATCGTTGATGATTTACTGAATTTGGCAAGAGCTGGTTGGTTGGAATATAAATCGGCTCTGGACGGTTTAAAGTATCTCACACAAGAGACGAATTATTTGCCATTTAAATCGGCCTTTTCTGGTTTAACTTATCTTGATCGACGTTTCTCTGGTCATCAAGAATATTACAAAGAGTTTAAGGTTCGTTTGATACGCTTCTAGGTATAATTCAACATACATGCAACATACATGTTGCAAAACAACGCTGACTTATTTAATCAATTATTGCAGGTTTTTGTGTTATCACTAATCGAAAATATATACAAAAATCTTGGTTACGTGGACCGTTTGAACGACGACAGATTAACGGTATTATTGAGGAGTGAACTGAATAAGTGGGCTTGTAACTATGGTCACAAAGGATGCATAGAAACTTTCACAAAAGCATTTCAAAAATGGAGATCAACTAATAATTTAACGTAAGAAAGTGTTGACGTTTCTTGTTAGTTTTTTACGTTTCGAGAATTCCAACACATAGTAAGCTATTTGATAGAATCATCTGGTTTGGAACAATAAATGTTGAGCTTCATGATCTTTATACTTCAAGATTAGTTTATATACAGTTATCAAGATGACGGCATTTTTTAAAAGCAGTAACTCGTAAAATCAAATCCTATCATAATATAGTGATCATAATAAAAACAAACAATTTCATTTTAATGAAAATCGTTGTCTTTAAACAATTTTGAAACATGTGGCCTTGCTTACAATGTTTGCTTACCATAATGTTTACACTTTTAAATCCAATCATATTTTATTATGAAACTTCGTTTATTAGCCATAAGATGTGAAGCAATTAAGCTGCCTCAATCAGATGGGATAGCCTGTATGTTATGTAATAATTTGTAGTGTGAATCATTCTTAAGTGTTCCCAATTTGTGTATTTTCGCTCAGGTAATAATATAATAATATTATCGAATAATATATAAACTAAAAGACACACATTTATTCTAACACACTCAGTCACTCATATATTTATAATTAGAAAATATTTAAAAACATTTCTTAAGTAATTGCTGAAAATTATTAATTAATACTTACAAAAAATTGTATTTATATGGCCATACGACATCTATACGTGTTTATTATATTCGCAGAATTAAACCTAACCAAAGGGTTGTGACTTATTGCACAGCCATTAGACATGGAACCAAAGATGATTGGGAATTTTTGTGGAACAAATACATCAATTCAAATTCAGCTAATGAACAGGCAGACATAATGCAAGGTCTTGGTTGTACGGAAGATCCTGCTCTTCGAGAAAGGTAAAACACATTTCATGATCATACACGTTAAAATAATAATTTCGAACCATTTTTATTAAACCCTTAGTTCATCTTGTCTATTGCATTGAATTCTTCAAATTATTACGAACATAATTAGTATATTGGTATTAAAGTGCCTCTTGTAACTTGTTATACATATTAAAAATCGATTTCGCAACCAAAAATTTGGAAATAGTTCACTGTCATGTGTTCTATTAGGTAGAATGTTCATGAATTTTTTCGTGATTTTTTGTTGAACAGATCAGAAGAAATAGAAAGTTGCAACTTGTCACAAATGGGTTTCTTTGGAACCCTTTGGCAATTCTTCCATAATTCGTGTCAGCTGATATTACTGTTTAGAAAACCTTATACATACATGTTTTGTGATTTAAATTTTTAGAAAATTCTTAACGAAATTGCATTTCAATAAATATTTTCAATGTAACCATCGTATGCGTGTCATTGAATGTTTTTCGTATTTCCAGATACATGTTAAACGCACTCAAGAGTTTAGAAGAAAGCAGAATTCGCCGACAGGACAGTGCTTCCGTGTTCTCTGCAGTTTCCGGTTCCGGTTATAATGGCGCAGTATCTGTTTTGGACTTTGTCCAGAAATTCCATAAAAAGATGAGCGAATAGTACGTATCGAAACTTCAAAATTATGAAATACATTCTCGAACGATATCTATCTCTTGAAACTGTCATATTTACCATTCAATTATTTATAGTTTTATCACATTATTACAAGTAACGGAAGGTGGTCAAAGTTATTGGACCACTCTATCCATTAATGAGTTATCTACCGTTGATTATGCCATAATTTTTTAAAGTCTATAGCTGAAGATTTTTTAATAGATCCTTCAACAGCAACGGAAACTACAGTCATAAGCAACTCAATAACATAATCTAATTTCCTTTCGGATTACTGTGCAAAAGAAGATTTTTAAGCCATTCGGTACAGCATAATTATTGAAAAGCCTACTAATAGACTTCCGGTAGATAAGGTGTTAGGAAGGTAGATAGGTATTATTTATTATACGCATTTCCAATATCGTCATATTTGTTGCAGTAATAACGGACCAGGGAACATCGCCAGCATCTTGTCAATAGCGTCGCAAGGTTTCGCGACACAGGAAGCGGTTGATAAATTTGAAAACCTAATCGAGACTCACCGAACGGAATTCAAAGACATTGCAAGCTCCCTAAATAATTCTCTCGAAATTGCAAAATACGAATTACTTTGGTTTAACAAAAACCAGAATGATATAATGTCCTGGATACGGAAGAATAACAATAGTAACGGGAACGAACCAAAGCAGACATCTCACCGATTGCCAGATAACTTTGCACCTTCAACATACTCAATCCATATCACACCATCTATAAATTCATTCAGTTTCACTGGAGAAGTAGATATCGTTGCACAAGTCAAAACAAAGACAAAGACCATCGTCTTGCATTCTGCGGTGAATATAGGTCCAAATGTGCGAATCTCTGTTAACAACAGAGAGATCAAGGTTACATCCATAAAAACGAATCCGGAATACGACTTTTTGAGTATAACAGTTAGCGAAGAATTAGCAGTTGGACAGTTAGTGAAGATTCACATCTCGTTCGATGGCATAATAAATGACAAGGGGCGGGGATTCTATCGGAGCTGGTACACGACAGACTCGAATCAAACAAGGTAACATTAAAAGTACACTGCATTCACGTATATTTTAAGTCTTTTATTTCATTTTGAAACGGTACATCTAGAGCGCAATTTAATAGTTCGTGTGACTAACAAAACTAAAGAACTTACAAGAAAGGCGAGAATCATATTTGGTCGTATTTGGTTCAGATCGAATAATGTAAAATTTAAAATAAGTATAACTGTAGATTAAACAATCTCTTTTTATTTGGCAGGTGGATAGCTGCTACTCAAATGGAGCCGGTAGGTGCTAGACGAATGTTCCCCTGCTTTGACGAGCCAGCTATGAAAGCAAAGTTCACGATGAAGGTCACTGTACAGGAAGGATACGATGCAATTAGTAATACACAGATGGATACAGTACTCAAACACCAGTATGTAACCTTATTTATTAAAATCTGTAACATTAAATACATTAATTTTATTCATCTATATTACATTGCTTATTCTAGCAAACAATTCTTGTTAAGAAATCCATGGCTCAGTAAAATCAGTTTGAAGATTTTCAAATCTAATCTTAAAAAAAAATGCAAAAAAAAGGAAAATTGATTTTTCAAGGTTCTAAACCAGAAGCTCCCTTAAAGAAATTATATTTTTTTACATATTTAATTCTATTAGATACTTGACTCCATTTCTGCCGTTCCCTTGTCAAATAAGAATCATTTGTTCGAATAGAGATTATACAGTCTTTCACATCGAAATGGTAATTTTTAATTAGCTGAAACCAATCTCTACAACTTTTTTTTTGATAATGCATTGACAGTATCGACACAGTAAACTTCTGCAATATCTCTATCACCATAATTGTCGTATCGTCGGGTCTGCCGAGCGACAGTTCTACTAGAGGTATTACATTCTTTGTAGTCAATGTAGAAAAGGACAGCGATTGAAAAAGAAAGAAGATTGAAGAAGAAGAGAAAGAAAAAGTTTCGTGCCAGCTCGAAACCTTTAAACTCAAAAATCAAAATTCCTTATTTTTGGTTTTTCGTCAATGAAACTTTTATCATCGTATTCGTCTCGTGTGTTTTTTTTTTATTATAACACATAACACGATACAATTACGATCATAATTACTTGTGTAACAAGCGGTTAGAGTTTCAGACCTCACATGTACGAAATTCGTGTCTTTGCCATAAATGCGAAGTCCGAAACTTCAATCGTTTGTTACATGGGAAATTATGATCGTAATTGTATCGTATTCGGTGTCATTTTAATCAGCAAAGGGAGTCGATTACGATGATAAAAGTTTCATAAAAAATTGTTAATTAAAAAATTAGAAAAGTAGCAATGCTTTGCTTCAGTTACATGAGTGTGATTGTATTTATCGCTTGACTAGTTCCAAGGGGGATCCCCCTATTGGTGGAGATAAAATTTTATCGGTTATTGTTGACACATTTGAGATATTTACGGAGATATTACTGTACATTAATGTACAAGCAAGCGATAACTTTCAGGTGCACTTTTTATTAAAATGAAATAATGCAGCAACGCCTGCCACAAATGCTGTGTTGCGGCACGAAATCCTACATTTTCAATGTAACGAGAATACTTGCTGTTTATGCTAGAGTCAGGTGTCATACTAAATCTTAAAGCTTATTTATTCTACTGCCGCATACATGCTACCGAATCAAGCACTTGCAAGATTATCAAACATCGTTTATTATCTCTGTTGTATTATAGAAACGGACAGAAAACAATAACCTTCAAAGAAACGCCAAAAATGTCCACCTATCTTGTGGTCCTGGTTGTCTCCGATTTCGAAGGTGTAACCAGTTATGAAAGGTACACAGTCTGGGCCAGGCCGAATGCGATTAATCAAACACACTACGCCTTGTCCGTCATGCAGCCGATTGTGCAGTATTACGAAAAGACACTAAATATTCCATATCAATTTGATAAACTCGACATGACAGCGCTACCAGACTTTGTGTCGGGAGCAATGGAGAATTGGGGTTTACTAACTTACAAAGAAAGGAATTTGTTATATTTGGATGGTGAATCTACGCTCCCGACGAAGCAATCCATAACTAATGTTATATCGCACGAGATCGCTCATCAATGGTTCGGAAACATGGTTAGCCCTGCCTGGTGGAAGTTTACCTGGTTGAACGAGGGTTTTGCCAGATACTTCCAATACTTTGGCACAGAGTCTGTGAGTATTAAACGTATTCATTTAGATTCTCAATTTGATTACTGATTTTATGCATTTATGACAAAAATGGCTACAGTGTTTTCTCGATATGTGTCTATAACACGTGACCTGTACTTTCTTCTCCGCCATTTCGACCAACAGTAATTTTTAAATCATTTTTTCTATACGTTATCCAGTAAACTAATCCTTTCAGCATTTCGAAAATATTGAAATCATTTCAACCGATTTGGAAAAAGTCATTTCTTTTTCAAAGGTGCACGGATTTTTTGTTAAAATTAAAAATAGTAAATTATTCGTCGTTAATTTAATATTCATTGATATAAATATAACCAATGCCAATTGTTGTTACAATTGATAAAAAAAGAAAACATCTTTGTAATAGGTAATGAAAGATTGGTCCCTAGAATCTCAATTCGTAGTGGACCAAGTCCACACAGCTCTTAATGTAGACAGTAGTGTAACCAGCCACCCCATGACACAC
Organism: Halictus ligatus; assembly: GCA_028454255.1. Lineage (NCBI taxonomy): Eukaryota > Metazoa > Arthropoda > Insecta > Hymenoptera > Halictidae > Halictus > Halictus ligatus. Next base: position 48,964 of record JAQQRO010012124.1, read on the forward strand.
GATGTAGACAGCCCAGCTGAAATTCAAGCAATATTTGACAACATATCTTACAATAAAGGAGGCAGTGTACTCAGAATGATAAGAGCGGCAATAGGTGATGCTGTATTCTTAAAATCTCTCGAAACTTACCTCAAGAACCGGTAGGTTGCAAATGAATTCGAAAGTATATTGAATATGCATGAAAATGTTGCACCCATTAGGATAACTACAGTTCAATTAAATTTTTCGTAATAAACGAATCTCGAATGTTTAAACTAAAGTGATAATGCAATATTACTGCTTAGATCGTCTTAAAGAAATTTTTCTTTTGAAATTGATATGAAAATTGTCTTTTTCAAATCAAAAATCAACAGTTGATAATTGCTCAATGAATTATTTAAAAGCAACCATTTAATTCGTAATTCATCCATTTTTCGAATTAATGAAATTTAATGGAACAACTTGTCCTGTAGTTATTATTTACTTATAGCTAAAAAACCATAGAATTAAAAGACCTACTAATAGGCTTCCGATTGGTAAAGTGTCAACGAAGGTTGATTTTCTTGCTCAATTTCGGAAGATGTTCGTAAAAAAATTAATGGGAAATCCATACAAAAAAGTTGTTCTGTTAAAAATCACTTCTTCGTTTCACCAATTATGGTTCACTTTGTACGAGTCGAGCTAAAAAGTTCACTAATGCTTCTTCAATTGTTTGATTTCGTAGGCAATATGACGTAGCTACACCAGAAAATTTGTTCGACGCCTTCAAACAACACATCACCGATGTCAAAATAAAGAATTCGATACATAATATCATGAACTCGTGGACCACACAAACTGGGTATCCTGAAGTGCACGTTAGCATTAATCGCAACATTAAAAAGTTGACCTTGAAGCAACAAAGATTTCTAACTGACGGCGAGGGAGATCTTATCAGTTTATGGCATGTTCCTATCACGTGGACGACTCCTGGAAAATCGAATTTCGAAAATGTGACACCAAAACATTGGCTGACCAGCTCGAGCGCAACTATTGACTTTCCACATAGCGCATCAGATTTATTCGTGTTTAATGTGCGACAAATGGGTAAGCAAGAAATTTCCATTTTAATGACTTCGGTGAAAGTGAATCTGATATTCTGGTTCTGTCGCGCTAACCCTTGGCAGCTATTATCGTGGCAATTTTACTCACCATCAATTTGGTTTAACCTTTATGGCGCCGCCCTTTCCTGTCAAAAACGTTGAAAATTGCACATCTTTACATGCGCATCACTTTAGAACTACCGATCTCCTACGATTAAAACTTGGATTTTGGACCATTTTCTCGCCAAAATCTACAGGATTTCTGAAGTAAAGATTGGACCGTGCATTTCAAGATCTAGGAGCTGTATAGACAGTTGTTTCTAAATGCAACGGCGTTTTGAAATTCTCTAACCTTTAGAGGGTCGGAATTTTTCCATCGATAACTTGAATTTTCTTTATGAAAAATTGATGTAGATATCGAACCAACATGTCACGCAAAATTCCTAAGTTTAACCCTGGCCACTATAGTGGCCTCTCTATAATTGATTTTTGAAGCAAAATCTAATTATATAATACGATACAGCAAAATAACTAATACTTCATTCCAGGATTCTATCGCACAAATTATGACAACGATTATTGGGAGCGATTAATCGCTTACTTGAAATCTGGAAACCATACAAATATTCATGAAATCAATCGAGCTGCGATTGTCGATGATTTAATGAACTTTGGTAAAATAGGTCGTGTCGATTACGACATGGTTCTGTCTGCGACACAGTATTTGGTTAACGAAACACACTACGTTCCATTGAAAGCATTCTTCACCGGATTAACCTTCCTGCGTAGACACTTCGAGGGCAGGGATGCGCACGGTGCTTTCAAAGTACGATATTAATTTTATGAAAAGTTTCCTGTGTTAGCATGAATTAAGTATTTATTTTTACAATGCTTCATTCGGTTTATACTAATGATTGTTGTAGTACAGTAATATCTCGGCATTGTAATTTCGGTAGTCAGCCATTTAAAGCCAATAGTCAGCCATCGTAAGCGTTGAGCATGGCGTGGGAATCGGCCAAGCCGGAACCTGTCGATTGCTGCCACCCCCTAATTAGTCCATGTTTTACGTTAATAACTCCTTAACAAAGCCACGGGAAACATTTTCGCAAATGTAAAAGTTACTTGAAATGGCCCGAAAAATCACCCTTTTCAAGGGAGTTCCAATATTTTTGGGGTGTCCTCCTTTTTTACGTCGAACGTTAACGGCAAGACTCCAAAGAATATGTCATGTCTGTAGTTCAGTACACGATATAAGTGACTTTTCGGTTCCGAACTTATTACATATAGGATGGACCAATATCTATGTCCACCTTGACTATTTCCGCTATTTGTAATAATTTGAAAAAATTATATACGCAAAACCGGTATGGTATAGGAGGGGAAATATTGTGATGCGCACGTATTTTATATGAGTGAAGGCGTTTCAGAGATTTCAAGGTCACCCTGATTTTTTTAAAGGTTTTATACATATAATTTTTTCATGTTATTACGAATAACACAAGTGTTCATGGTAGTCATAGTTATTGGTGCACCTAGTCTACCGAAATATTACCGTACTAGTATAATGCTATGAGATTACTGTTAAGTACTAGTATTGTGAGAATAAATATGAACGCGGTTACTTTATCATTGACGTGATTTATCCGTATTGCTGTTAAATGTTTTGAGTTTTTTGTACGAATGAATACAAAAATGATGTTTCGCTATCTCAAATATAATCACTTGTTACAGAGATATGTAACTGGAATCATCGGTCCAATATATAATCGATTGGGTTTCTATGAACGCGAAGGAGATACACACCAAGAAAAACTTTTAAGGATACAGCTTCGCAAATGGGCATGCGATATGGGAATTGGAGATTGTGAAACGAAAGCCGCCAACTTATTCCTGCTTGAAACGAAGTTCGTATTTACAGGGACAGAATTAATAGTTCCTATACGAATTCATTTTCGACCTAACAAGGAACGTCGCCCAAATGTGACAAGCCGATTTTAATGGAATTTATACAGGATATAGATCATTTTTATCTGCAATGATTTATATTTAAGAGGTGAAAGTAGCCCTCAAAGTTGGGGGTGAAAACCCTATTTTTGCTAATATCTCGAAATCCTTTTATACGAATACATTTCTTGATTGAAATCATTATCCTAGACTCTGTAGTTCCCGAGATATTTGCAAAATAAGGTTTTCACCACCAACTTTAAGGACATATTTTCACTCCCTAGATATGGATCATTACAGATAAAAAAAAGTACGTGTCAAATATTTTTCAAAAATTTATATCCTGTATAAATTTCATTAAAATCGGTGTGTTACACTTGGGCGATGTCTCTTGTAAGACTCATAACTAACTCAGGATATTTACGTTGCAATGAATCTTGATTACAGCATTAAACCAAATTATCGCAGCGTCAGTTATTGTGTAATAGCTAGGAAAAATGACAACGAATATTGGAAACTATTGATGAAGCGATACGTGGAATCGACATTAGCTTCGGAGAAAGCATTAATTCTTCAGTCCCTGGCTTGTGCTACGAAACCAGAATTCCTCAACGAGTAAGTCAATTGATTGTTAACGATTTTATTCGTATTTAGTATAAAAGAAGAACTATAAATGTTTATCCGTTTCGAACTAAAGGTTACTCAAGAAGGCTATCACTGAAGATTTCGTAATACGAAGAGAAGACAGTACCGGTGTATTTTCTAATGTCATTGATGCTAGTCTAGAAGGTGCTAATACTGTAATGGATTTCGTGAAGACCAACTATGATGAGATGGTTAAATAGTAAGTAAAATATTCTGTTGGAAGTCCAATAAATCAATGCAAAATATTTTAACTTATTTTTTTACAATGCCTACAGTTACCGCGGCAATTCGGAAATCAAGAGCATAGTTAACACTTTGGGGAGAAGGGTGACCACTGAACAACTCTATTCAAAGGTAGGTAACATCCGTTTGACTATTGTGACGCCACCAATGATTTTGAACGAATTCACCATACCATTCCTCATCAAAATCCAAGTAATTTTCATTTGAATCACTTTCCTTTATGCCGGATGGTTTTCTAGTCATTCAGATTAAAACGGTTTTCGAACGCCCACTTTCAGGGGTAATTTCACCCTTTAAATATGTTTATTGGTTGATAAAAAAGAAGTGCCAAAATATTTTTCGCTGATCTATAGATGTGGAAAATTTCATCGAAATTGGTGATTAACAACGTAGTGATGTTTCTAATTATAAATGAAGTAATACAATTATTTAATACAATTTTACAAAAACAATATGAAGTAAGAAAATTTCTAAATACAATCTTTACTCGATATATGTCCGAAATATCTAGCCAAAAAATGTCCCAGTGCTATCCCCACTGCTATCCCAAAGCAACTGAAAAGTTTCTTTTCACGCAAGAAATTGATTCGTAATTCGAAATTCATTCCAGTTTTAGGATGATCGTTAGGATAATTATTGCTAAATCCAAAATAATCTTCCCTTACAGTACATCGATCTCAGGGCTTGGTTGAACGGAAAGCAGATCGGACTTGATAAGACTGACACTGTAGCTGACAAAGATCGAGTTTGGGCTGAGAAATATATTCCACGGTTGCACAGATGGATGGAATTTAATTATCCAGAGACAAACTATCGCTTACCGAAATTATACACACCATTAAAGTATAATATTTCTATATCGAATATCGAATTCGGGAAAAATTTCACTTTTAGCGGAAAAGTGCAATTAGAGATGAAGTCTCGGCAACCGACGGCGCGTATTGTGATTAACAGTAAGGGGCTTACAATAGTGGGACAAAAGGTTTACAATAGCAAAGGAAACTTGGAAAAGGGTGAAGAATTGGAAGTACTAGGAAAAGCCTTCCTGAACGATAAGTATGAAATGCTGACGGTCTTTGTGAACGAGCTGGTAAAAAATAAAAATATTATTCTTGAGATCGAATATACCGGTGTCTTAAATGAGGATATGGCAGGCTTCTACCGCAGCTATTATGAGAAAGCCAATGAAATACGGTAAATAAAAATGATTTGCATATGACCCCAATTTAGCCCCTTCCACTATATTATCGAGTCAGACTCGTGACGAAGATTTCGAACCATATCTACTAAATAAAAAATAATTAATATTTGATAATAATCATTATTGATAATTATTAATAATTATCATTACTAATTGTCCTTAAAAAGAAATAAAATTCTATTTTATTGTTAATGATCCCAAGCCATCAAAACTAGTAACTTAAATAAATAGAATATTATATAAATGTGTAATTGTTAATTTACTGTCTTTCAGTTGGTTGGCGACAACACAATTTCAACCCACTTACGCCAGGAGTGCATTCCCTTGCTTCGACGAGCCTTCATACAAGGCTATCTTCGCCATCAACATTGAAAGGCCAGAAAATTATGTCGCGCTTAGTAATATGCCTTCTGCTAAAGTGACGCCGTCAAAGTGAGTATATTATCTGTTTTGGTTGATTTTAACTGGGGATTGAAATAAACAGTTATACAAGGGATCTAAGAAGTATTTGATCGGTAAATACCCGATTTTCGAAAAATTGTCTATCTTTAAACCTCGTGAAATTAATTGGACTCGTTTCAAAGCTAGAATCCTCTAGTTTCATAATCCATCGTTTATTTTATTCTAAGACAAGAAACAGAAGACCCATTTTTTCGTAAAAAATGTTGCAAATTCGAACGTCTCCAAAAAATTTCAAAAATCTTTATCATGAATGAAAGTACCATATGTAGATTGAAAGATCGTAGCTTCCTTTTTAGAAGGCGTCTTAAAAATGAATGTACCACTTTTACCTAGCTTTGAATAAGCGGTGTGCCGTCAGCTGACCAGTAGTTACACTGTTGTATAAGGTAGACCACAAGGGTCTTACACGACCGAAATTCTTCCTCGTTTCTTTCCATAAAACAGTAAAAAAAAATCGTGCATCAATTTTTGAGTAACCGTTGTAAAAAGGAAGCTCCAATCTTCAAATATAAATATATACTTTTTAAATACTTTTAAATATTGTATAAATACTTTTTAGATCTATTGTATGCTTCCTTTAATTTTCTAATATAATTTCTATCAAGTATAATTAGATTTGCGTTCTCCACATTTTGAACGACGTATTTAGTGTTTCAGGTCGTATGTGGGAAACCTTTGAGGATACTAAATCCATGTCAACATATATAGTTGCATTTGTCGTTTCCGATTTCAAACCAGTGAGGGAACTAGGCACAACCGTAAATGTGTGGAGTACACCTGATATGGCATCGAAAAGTGAATACGCACAAGTTATTGCGAAAGACATGCTTAAGCATTTGCACACCAAAACGGGCATCGAGTACGCTTTACCAAAATTGGATTTGGTGGCGGTTCCAGACTTTTCAGCGGGTGCTATGGAAAACTGGGGCCTTGCCACGTTTAGGTGAGTAATTTCATTAATATCTGTAGTCGCAATATAGCGATACGTTATTTACAAATTTTTTTATTTCTGCTAACGTTTCCGTAAATACACTTGCGTTGGTATCGGTAACGGGACAAGTCACCGTAACAACGTTCCCGACAAAATTAGGCGAAAATTATTCGATAACATTCGAGTAATATTAGTCGTCTTTTATCTTTTATCGACGTCAATCCACGATTTTTACTACTCTGGAACTCCACGAACGGGTAGTTGGGCGGTTATTGTACTACACCTAATATGAGAAACAATTATCTTTGCAGAGAGTATGCTATCCAGTACGATGATACAGTAACGTCAGCCAAGTATAAGGATTATGTGACGACCATAATAGCGCACGAATTGACTCATATGTGGTTCGGAAATTTGGTGACCTGTGCGTGGTGGGAAAACACCTGGCTTAATGAAGGATTCGCCGAGTACATGCAGTGGGTCATTTCCGACATGGTGAGTGCCTATAATTGGGTTGTTCAATATGATGAAAGTCATAGCAGTTAATCATTAGGTAATCAGGAATTAAGTAAAAGTTCTACTAAATACAATAACATTGAAGAATGTTACATTTATTGTATCCTCTATGTACAAGCCATGCTAAAATTACTTTATAATTATTTTAATTAATAAAGATTAAACTTTCGAGATGTGATTCTAAACCAAACAGAAAAATATTGACCTACACCGCCTGTGCGTTAAAGGATTCAATTGTTTTCTATTTCCAATAGCAATAATATCCGATTTTTCCACTTTCAATTACCAATTCTTCTTATTACAGGTTCACCCTGAGCATAAATTCCTAGACCTCTTCGTTGTTGACGAACTGCAAAAGGCGTTGCTGGCAGATGATTACACATCGTCGCACCCCATGAACAAGCCTGTCGACTCACCCGCTGAAATAGAGGGCATCTTCGACGGTATTACGTATGGAAAAGGTAAGTGAAGGAAACACGAATACGAAAAAAAAAAATAACATTTTCTCACTTAAGACTGCGTTTTCGAATAAAGTGGGTTTGACAACCCGTCAGTCTGTTCCTGTTGTCTTATCTCTGCGATGTGGATTATTACTTTCCTGTATTCTGTATTTAATTTGGATGGGTGTATAAATAAGGGTAAGATTAGTACCATAAGGTCCTGATCTAAGAAAACGGGAACTGTAGGATCCTTGAATTTTCAAGCTCAAGGTGAATTTTGCGGCAAGTTATTTACATCAATATCCACCAAACCGAGAGTGTAGAACGTATCATAGAGTGTAGACATATCATTTTGTGGCACTCTGTACCTAGTGTTCAATCGCTATGTAGCATAGTTAACCTAATTACACACACACACACTTAATCGCTTTACAGCGGCCAGCGTGTTGCGAATGGTAGAACGTTCACTCGATCCAAAAGTTTTCCCAATGGCAATCAACCGATATTTATCTCGGCACCAGTACAATTCAACGACACCAACAAATCTCTGGGATGCTTTCGACGAAGTGATCGATGAAATAAAAGCATTTGGGGACATGAAAGAGTCTATGAAAGAAATAATGCACAGCTGGACCAACGACACTGGATTTCCTGTTGTACAAGCAACACGTAGGAACGGAACAGTATTATTGACACAGGTACTCGTTTGAAAATAATTCATTTCTAAACGAATAATCAAAAATAAAATTCTATGCGTCGTATGTACAGGGTGGTCCGTTTAAATCGCCACTCGAATATCTTCGAACCTGCTGTAGATACTAAAAAATATTTCAGACAAGATGCATACAGCAGAACTTCGATTATCCGAACCTGCGATCTACATGCAACACGATTTATTGTACAACTCGACATGAATTTCCTTTAACACTGAAACTAAGTAACTTCTCTATTATCCAAACATTCATGTTTCACTGATTAGTACGGATAATCGAGGTTTTAATGTAGCTTTATATGTACACAGTCAGTATAAGAAGTATTCGTACACCTCTTAATAACGCATAACTTTTTTAAATGTGGGCCGAACGACTTGAAGTTTTCGAGATGTTAGTAAGATTAGATTACTAGCTAATGTGTAAGTAATTCTGTTTTTCAGTTGCTATTGATCGCAATTTCGAAAGAAAAAAGTAATGTTCACGAGTTTTAAATTTTTTATCTCTCCCTATAATGAACGTATAAAACATTTCATGATGTTCTCGTTGATGGTCACGCGAAGGTCAACATACCGCACATCGTGGAATTTGTTTTTTTACGAGATACAAGATTGTTGTATCGAAAATATTTAGTCACATTTAAAAAAAAAACTTCGATGATCTTTAAATCTCGGAAAAAGTGACCTAGAAAAAATAATTTTGCCTATCACCGCTTTTTCCGCTACGAACCGAATACTCTTTTTCTCTGACGTTCATTCCTGTACCATTCTATTTTTGTGTACACAGTGTTTGTATATTTATTTGTATACTTTCTTTCTTTTTTATTACACAAGTTTTCAATATCGCACGGGATTTCGATATACTCCAAATTGTTTCTTGCAGGAGCGATTCAGCTACAAAGAAAACAGCGACCCACGAAGTGTTTCTTATTGGATACCTATCACCATAGCAACTGCCTCTACCCCGAACTTCTCAAAGACGTCGACGAATACTTGGATGGACATGGCTCCGTTGCCAATTACAGTGAAAAATTCGGACTGGTTCATTATAAACGTTCAACAAACCGGCTTCTATCGCGTGAAATATGACAGAGATTCGTGGAGAGACCTGACGAACGCGTTGACACAAAAAGATCACAGCAATATCCATGTAACAAACCGTGCTCAATTAGTCGACGATGCCTTGAACCTGGCTCGTGCACAGAGAATGTTTTACGACGAGGCGTTCAATTGTACCAACTATTTGCGAAATGAAACGGAATATCTGCCATGGAAAGCGTTCTTCAATGGAATAAGTTTCGTGCTTCGACGAGCCGAGGGTCATTCGGACAACGTGACTTCTTACCTCCAGTCGTACATTTTGCATTTAACATCAAACATGTATAAATCACTTGGTTTCAAGGATGCGAGCGACGACAATCATATGAGAAAATTGAGCAGAGAACTGATTTTGACTTGGACCTGCAAAATGGAGGGTGAGGAGTGCGTAAAAGAAGCGAAGAAATTGTACATCGACCTTCAATCAAATGATACAGCTGGGTAAGCTTTCTTGTATTGCTACACTCGTATAGTTATGGCACCAGTCATGACGTGTACAATCCTTTCCATATTTTTGTCGAATATACTAGTCATGAAGATAATGGAAATTTTTTAGTTAAGGTTTTTCACTGAAGTTCTCGCGTACATATTTCCTATTACTGGGACTATACATAACATCGTTTCTTGAAGTAGATGCACTGACAATTGTGGTAGTTGAAGAAGTTTTCCTTGAAAAGGGGCATATCGAAATAAAATGCTTTGTTACTTGATACGATTCCAATCGTTCTACAGATCTGAAATTAAAAAATAAATTAGTATGAATTTTAATTAGTATGAATGTAGTTATCGCGTGAACCAAAAGAAACGGAGGATCGCACTGTTTTTAAAAAATGGCTGCGTTTTGAATTTCGAATTTTGATTTTTTTGGCTTTTTCTTCATATTCGGCATAACAAAAAATAGAAATATTCCTACCACTATTTGTTGATGTTTTTGGTGAATACAATAGCACTAAAATTTATGAAAATTTTCTTCGAATTTGAAGTTGATCGCACACCTAGTTCTTGAGATATCCTGTCACTTGCGTCAGAAAACAAGGATTTGAAAAAAATACGTTTTGATTTTATAGAAAATGATAATAAAGCGTTCCTGTATGTATATATTTTTTAAGAAATTAAAAATTAGATAGATATCGAATAAACAAAAACACAATAACGTCAGATATGTTTTTCATTCTTTTTTATAGACATCCCATTACTCTCTCACCGAACGCGAGGGCAGCAGTTTATTGTACAAAAATGAGAAGCGCAGATAAAGTTGATTGGGAGAACTTGTGGAAACGTTACTTAAAAGTCCAGTTTTCTTCGGAAAAGAAAACTATCTTGGAAGCCCTTGGGTGTTCGACGAATAAGGAAATTCTACAATCGTAAGTATAAATCTATCTCTTTTTTAACGACATATTCAAAGTCGTTTTTTCACCAATTTATAAGATTTTTTGTCAGAAAATCTATTAAACTATTTTTATCGGAATTTTCCACACACACACACGAGCGCGCGCCGTTTATGGTTATTCGATGTACTTAACTTGTTTTTTCGAATCAAAACAATCAAAATCACATGAGTTATATATAATATATCTTATAGAGTACGTTTCGATAATCATATATTTACTGCTGCCATAATTCCGGTCCTTCTCCTGATCGGAAAGTATGCTATTCAGTATGAATATGGTCTGCATAAAAATAAATAAAAAATCTTGATTATTTACCAAATGGTTGCATTTGAAATTGAAATTACTGATTTTCTAATCGTTTTTTGCCTTTAGCAAGTTTAAAAAATAAGAAAAAACCGACAGATTATTTAAATTTTAGTTTATGCTCTTACCGGGTATGTGTTAAAGATCCTCTGAAAGAATTTGCGATATCGTGGCAACGATAAAAGTAGTTTCAAGCTAAACGCATTTAAAGATGCAACTACGAATTGTATGAAATACGAGTTGCATTCTGCAAATACCAATGACCATGTTAATTTTACACTCATACTTGAAGAAAATGCGAAAAAATTGATTTTTTAAAAATGAAAAATCAGAATACTTCTTACTGAATCATTCATCGAGCAATTTGTGAACAAGATTAAATCCAACATTTCATATTACAGAACCTAATAGTAACATGAATTTCTTATTTCTGCCATAGGTACATTGACCGGGCGATCAGTGGTTCTTTCACTTCCGCTATTCGAAAGCAAGATGTCTCTGCGGTGTTGACATCTGTCTACAATGCTGGAAAAGTTGGAGTGGACGTGATGTCAGAATACTTGATGAGTGAATACAAAAAGCTCCATAGATAGTGAGTATAAAAATACTTATAGCTTACGGATAGTTGTTGTAGAAAAATGACGTTGAGTCATTAACAATGTTGTTTTCCTGCTTCTTATTACAAAAAATTGGGTGTATACGCTACACACATTTATTTTTATTTCCCCAGTTATGGTGAATGGGATAGTGTCGGAAGTCTATTCACCAATTTAGCAGCTCGGATTTCCACAGTAGAACAACTCAGAAAGGTATATTTATATCTTATTAATTATTTTAAACGTTGTTATACATATAAATATTATCATTCAACCAAATTTTACCTTTGTAACTTCATAATTCCCACAAATAGAATTTTTATAAAAATACGTTATCTTTACAAACTTTATTACTAAACGCTATTTATTATTAAACGTTATTTATTATTAAACGTTATTAAAAACGTTTATTTTTGCAAACGTTTTAAATTCAATGACACGTACTTGTTGAGAACAATGCATTGGCGCATTGGTTCATTAATTGTAAAATTTAACATTGACCAATTTCTAGATTTTTAATTTGCAATTTAGTTTAATTATTTGTTGTAAATAAATTTTGCATTTTGATTGGTGCGAATTCCAAATATTACATCCATTAACAGAGAGCAACAAATTAATTTTTCTATCACCGTTAATATGTTTTAAATCAATCATATTATAATACACAATTTTCGTTTATTATAGTTCGAGCAATTCATAAACTCTGGCGGGAAAGATCTGGAAGAAATTTCATCTACGCTCAAGAAAGCACTCGAGGCTGCAAAAGAGAACTTCTATTGGTACGAGAGAAATCTATATTTAATAAAGTATACTTTAAATGACACAGTCACAAGATGGGATCTAGAGAAATCAAACGGAGTTACTCTAAATGGTTTCAGTGGGCTATTACTGATAATATTTTCAGTTATCACATTTATGTTACATTAATAGGTAGATTGGTAGAGATGATTAATACTGACCTTTAAACTGTATGTATCAATTAATAAACAAGTGTATATATATGTATACATATATACACATATACATATATACATATGTACATATATACGTATATAAATTTTTTTTATTTACATTAAATATTCTATTATGTAATAAATTGCAGTATTGATGTATTGTACAGTGTAATAATATATAATTTTATAAAAATATTAGCAGAGATTTCTATATTTTCCTTCATTACTAATCTGGAGAAGTTTTTGTTGTTTTCTATGTTGTATATGTATGAAGTATTAAAAAGCATATTTAAGTTATATGTTCTTTTTATATTTTTAACTTTTTTATATAATCCTGTAGATTTTGACAAGAAAATGCCAAAAATCCCAGTTTTAGCGCCAGGAATTCAATGGTTCAAAAGTTATCTTTATTTTTAAAAATGAACACAGAATGTACGCATTTCTTATAACTCGTAATAAATTGATATCTGACCTTTATATTGTCATTTCCGGGCTCTTTTAAAACTGAAATTATAGACATAGGTTCCAGGAAGGGTTGTCAGATAAACGTAAACAATGGAATTAAATTGTTTGGTATATTTTTAATATGAAACATTATACAAAAATGATTGAATTGCGCGTAAACATTTGTTAAACAGTGTTAGAGATTTATTGCAAATAATCGAAAAATTATTAATTAGATTTAGCTATAAATGATTTAGAGAGGATTTCGAACTTATCGTGAAATATGTTGGAAAAACAATAATTCGAAAGCGGTAAATAATATTAGACGATAACCGAATTCAACGAATTCATTTACAAAATTTCACTGATTAAAAATAGTTCGTATCGTATAAATCATAAATATCGAATGAACAAGTAATGGTATAGCAATCAATTAGTTCCGCTATTCAGCTACGAACGTTCGATGAAATGTGCAAAGATGGTGTAGGGGCTACGTGTGTTGCCGCTCCTTGCCGCAGAGCTAGCGTCGCCGGCACTAGCCGCGTGCGCGCAGCAGAGAGAGTCGCCCCTCTTGACTCTGCATGCTCAAAAAGAGTCACGACGCTTTTCGCGGCCGGACTACAAATTTCAGTCGCTTCTGTATCAACTGTCGTCGAGACAAGACCAATAAAGTTTTCTGTACTACAAAGCGCAACAGTGGATTCTACCCAGTTCCCGGTTCCCCGGCGGAAGTAGGCTACGGTCTCTTTTCCACTAGACCATAAGCCTACATCTGGTGACCCCGACGCTCCTCGTGATCGTCGCCGACGTGAGTCGTGTTTTCGGGAAAATTTTCGGAGCTGAGACGAGGCATTGGACGCCTCGTGGAACGAACGCTACTTGTTGCTGCCCTTGTACAGCCGCCGACGAGTTGGTCGTACCGGAAAACCTGGCTGCACGTGTTCGGAACCCCTTGCACGTTGTTCGGAGATTCGACTCAGAAGAGATTTCCTGTCGGCGAGCAATCCGGCGTTCCTGTTTCCAGACGGTGAGCAGGCCGCTCGCTGCACGTTGTAGCCGCCGAGCGTGAAGCCATCGACGCCACGTGGACGTCGCTGCCATTGCTGCCATCACGAGGGTACCATTATCGCCGCCATTGCTCCCGCCACGTGGGTACCGTTGCCGATGCCGTGGAAAGCCGCCGTCGTGGTAAATTAGGGTCGATCCATATCTGACGGCGCCGGACGGTTCTGCCGCCGGACTCTAGGCCTAACCGTATGTAAAAAAAATTCTGTTGCCTTCGTGCCAGAATTTCGACTATTTCGACAGAATCCCACCGTCCGGCGTTGCCCGGCGAGCGCTGATCATTACCAGATGCCCTTTCGAGAGCGCGTTGACAGTTCCTCGCTGTGCGTGGCACAAAAAAAAAGGTTTTTCGGGGCTCTACAGCTCCTTAAGTAAACTATCGGAATCTCGCCTCTACAACATTATGGAGATAGGAATCGTTCCTGTTAAAGTAAAACGTTAGGCCTTTTACCGTACCCTTTTTTTTTTTTTTTTTTTT
>JAQQRO010012133.1:0-33311 GCA_028454255.1 Halictus ligatus
CAGAAGTACGAGCAGAGGCAGACACAAGCACGGCAAGGACGACAGAGAACGTAGCAAGACTCGGGAGAAAAGCAAGGAAAGAAAGTCACGGGAGAAGGAGAGCAAACGCGAGAAAGAAAGAGATCGCGACAAGGAGAAAGATCGTGACCACGATCGATCGAGGACCAGAGATCGCGACAAGACAAAGGTTCGGGAGAAAGGAAGCAAGGAGAGAAGCAAGCTCAAGGATAAGGAAAAGGAGAGGGAAAGGGGAGAACGAGAACGACACAGAAGCGTTGGCGGCGGTGGCATCGGTGGCGCTGGCGGCAGCTGTGACAATAATTCAAAGGGTCGCAGCGGTACCGGTGGATTCGTATACTGCGAATCGAAGGAGCTCGATAAACGAGAGGACGAGAAGAAGAGAGACACGGAGAAGAAAGAGGATTCGGTCGGTTTGGCGGGTGGTTCTTCGATCGAAAAATCGATCGAAGATCGCCTGTGGCGACACATAGAGGACGAGGCCACCACCAACACCATCGACGGAAACGACTCGGACGTATCGGACAGGGAACCGACCTCGACCGTCACGATCAAGACCCCGGATATCAACGACGATTTGGACAGGGACAGAGAACAAGAACTCCTCTCGAGCACCGTCGACAGGGACGCGTCGAAAGGGGGTTGGCAAACGGTATGGAGAGGTTTCGTCAACATGGTGGACGTTGCCAAATTTTTCATTACCGCGCAAGAGGTTAGCGGTCACGCGAAAGATTTGATGGACGACCTGCCGGATACGGTGGACGTTGTTGGTAGAATCAGTCACGAAACCGTTTGGGATTACATCTCGAAAATGAAAAAGACCGGTTCCAAAGAAATCCTCGTGATCCGGCTTACCGCCGCCAACGACGAAGAAAAGATTCCCTACATCACGTTGTACAGTTACTTGAACAGTAGAAGTCGCCTCGGAGTAGTCGGCAACGTGTCGAGGAACATCAAGGATTTCTACATAATGCCGTTTTCGAGTCAAAGCACGATACCGCAGGTTCTATTGCCGTTGAACGGCCCCGGTTTCGAGGAGCACAGGCCGCACCTTTTGCTCGGAATAATCGTTCGTAACAAGAGAAAGCGGTTCGTCGGTGTCACCTCGTCAACCGTACCGATCAAGCTGGCGAAAAAAGATTCGGATCGAAGCTATACTCCACCGTTGATTGGTATTTCGAAAGACAAAGTATGCAGTTCGAACAACGCGAGCACGGTTGTCGCGGGTACGGGTACGGGCACGGGTACGGGTACGGGTACGGGTACAGGTACAGGTACGGTCACGATCACGGCAACGGCAACCTCGACGATTGTGGCCTCGACCTCTTCTCCCATTGCGTCAACGGTAGGTAGCATTTATCAGAAGACCACGATCGCCTCCGCAAAGGAGAAGCAACAACCGCAGCAGCAGCAGCAATCTCAGCCGCAACAGCAGCAGCAGCAACAGCAGCAACAGCAGCAACACACCGTCACCCAAACCACTCTCGACACTCTGAACAAGGCGCATATAGGAATGCCGAGAAACACGATACTCGACACTGCGGCTATATGCAAAATCGTTCCGGAGCTCTCGTCCAAGATCGACTTCACCTCCTCGCCCGGCAAAGGGCCGATCGACGACGACGGCGACGAGCCTTACAGCCCCGGACAGATGGACGAGGAGCAATCCGATCGTGACTTGCGAACCGCTTCGACCACTTGCCCAACTGCGGCTGCTTTGCCATCGATTCCATCGACAACGATTGGAATCGATGGACCGGCCATCGATAACGGTATTATTTCTTCCAGTAAAAATTCAAACGAACTTCAACGAAAAATGGAGGAGTTAAATCGGCAAATCGAAGAACAGAAGCAACAAATACAAAGCATTAGCTCGTCGTTTCTCGGTGAATCAACGTCTACTTTGCCGGTGAGAATTTTAACAAGATTTACTTTTTACGAAATCGATTGTTATTGTTTCTCCTATTGCCCTGTTGTAAATAAAATTGATTTCGATTTACCTATGGTATCCAGTTCCTATCCTCGAGCTGCTTTAGATTCTTGCTTCGAACAGTTTCCTTTTTCTCTCTTCTCTGTTTAACAACAATCTAACGAATCGTACAATTTCATTAACGTATCGCGTCACGGTGTTGCTCACCGTACGTCGTGGATTACATTTTCGTTTTCCTCGGAAAATCGTCAACTAGAACTTATCGGAACGCGCAATCCTGCAAAACTAGACAAGAAGTAAAAATCTGTTGGTAGCTCCACTCCTTTCCTGTCTCGAGGATTCTCTTTTTCTTTGAATGTACCGATTCGCTCGGTCGAGTCGAATCACGATGTTACGACTATACATACCACGAGAGCAGTTCTGTCTTTACGGTAAGATCCAAGATCTTTGTGTATCGAAACACAAAACCATTCGGACGAGCAGTCGTCGTCCTCGTCGTCCGTCGTCGTTCGTCGTCCGTCGTGTTTCATTGATTACGGAAAATATTACGGCCGATACTTGCACTCTCGGTGTTTTTTTCAATTCTCACAAACGCGTCCATTCGCAAGTGTTTTACTCTTTCTCTCCCTCTATTCTCCCCCGCCCTTCCTCACTCTTTTCAAGTATATATACACGTATGTAGATACATGTATAGGTACGTGCACATATGTTTTTAGACGCAAATAATAAGACTATTTGTACAGCATACGCAACCAAAGTGTATTATTCATTTTTGTATGCGTGTGCCAAGGTACGTTTCTATATACATACATACATACATGTATTATAGCGCGAAAAGAAACTGATTACTCAAAGGGAAACAAGCGTAAGGGTTGCAATCGTATTGCTGCCGTTTGTTATCGTTGGACTCGTTGCATTCAACTCGGGAATTACCTGATCGTGATCGGATAACAATAACGTTTATTATTTCTCATTTCAGGGCTTAGGGCTGGATCCACCGATTAGCGACGAATGCGAGGAAGCTTACAGCCCTCCGGATACAAGATCGTTTACACCGCCGCCGCCGCCTGGTATATCAAAATTCGCACAACCGATCCTTGACAAAGTATCAAATATAACGATACCACCAAATTTGCAAGAAATTCTAGCGAACGTGAAGCGGCAAGAAAACTCGAAAGTAGATCCGTATCTACCGTCGAAACCCAGCGCCACGTTTTTAACTACCGTCAACTCGTCCATATATCAAAACTCGGAAAAATATTCCTCGACATCGCTCGCAAAAATCACAATCGGTGGACCGAACAAATCCAGTTCCGACAAATCTCCGCTCGAAACCACCAACCATAAAGAGTCCGTTTCGAAAGAGAAAGAAAGCAAGAGTACCCTGAGTTCCCTGAGCGACTTGGATCTAATTAAGAAAGCGGAAGAGGAATTGGCGGCTGTCGCAGCCGCTGCGGCTGCTACCGCCACCACAAGCGCGATCGCGACCGCAACCGCAACCGCAAATGCAAATACAACGGCATCGGGAAGTCAGGCGACCGAACATACCACGCAACAACCAGTTCTATCCACAACTCCAACTCTTCCAACTATAATAGGGTCTCCTGCGCCGACGATGATGCCAATGCCCGCGAACCTTTCGGTTAGTTTAACCGCGACCGGAGATCCTACTCGCGAACCAACCGCGTACAAGAGCTCGTACCCGGAACCTTTCAAACGCAATTTGGCTCCCGAACAGCCGAAACCGCCGGGTCTCGAAGACGAGGACTTCCCACCGTTTCCATCCACGCCACCGAACGTAGAAACTAACGCTGCAAGAATGACAACATCGTCCCGCTCCAAATTCGTTCCGAAAAGTGGTATCGTGCTGAGCGTGAAAAGAAAAATGGACGATAGCGTCGCTTCTTCTTGCCCATCGAGTAAAGCGTCCAGAATAAAGTCACGCTGGGGTCAAGGTCCCTCCGATTCGGTCGATTAGTTCCACTAGTGGACGCGCGAGAACTTTGCTTTAACAGAAAACAAAAAATCTCGAAAACAGCACCACCACCACCACCACCACCACCGCCACCACCACCATACTTGCAAATGGCTTGCAAAATCAACCATTCTCTCGATCGCATGGACATTGCAGTTTTTCATCCATCATCGGAATCGAAAGAGTGCCGGTGGGATTCAACGAATGATCGAGAACGGTACCGTTTCAGAACACCTTCTACCAAGCGAGGAGAAGCAAACTTTATATATTCTGCGTATGCTGCTACCGATATGCAAAAATCGGGTCGGTGCATCGCAAGAGGAAAGCTCTATCGACGATTCGAGAAACGTCACTTGTAAATACCAAAGCGGCGCAAACGAACGCTTTTAATATGATACGTCGAGCCTACCGCGCTACGTGTACATAGCCTCATCATAAATTCTGTAATATATTGTTCAAATTAAATCGAAAGGCTAACAAAGCAGAAGATTATGTAAGACGGTGGGCGCATACACCTCGTGCGTTCACGTTGTCAGTGTATATATATATAAATTAGATGTAAGGATCCGAAAACGACCAGATTCAGCCGAACACTCATTATTTCATTTGTTAGTCAACCATGAAAATCGATTTTCAGCGACGAGAACTTGCACAATGCTCTGCATTGCTGTTTAGCGATACGCGAGATTTCCCGAGTTGACTGCAACGAACCGCTATTTGTCCTTGTACGAAAAAAGTTTTTCAACGTTTATGCAAAGGACGCGTAGAATCTTCGAGTCCTCGACGCGCAAGCTGGCAAGTCGCTGCCGCTACAACTATTACGACAATACGAACAATGTTTGTTTCTTCAGTTTAAACGGTATTTCTGATCGACGAAAGACCAAACAATAAATTTCGACTCTTGTTTCGTATTCGCTTCTGACATTTATATACGTATCTACGCCCTCATAATTTAAACTACGCTTCGTGGTTAACACACGATTTTGTCTGTTTCTGCGTCTGTATGTATGCATGCATGCGCGCGTGTATGTATATGTATGTATGTATGTATGTATGTATATAGGTATATACATAAGAGACATACACCACTACTGCTGTCGCATCGTTCAGGTAGATTTTACGCTATCCTCTCCTCCGGTGAGCCCCGATGTCCTCCTGCTTGATTTTCCTTCCGAATCAAATTGTGCGAGCTTTATCAACGATAAGCCAACCACTGTTTGCCTGCTTCCTTGTACACGCATACGTAAGATAGCGAGCCTCGAGATACATGATCCGAAATGTTGCGACGAATAATTATTGGTCATCGTCAATCGACGGTCTATACCTACCTTTGTATCACGGAGTCCTATGAAAACGACAACTCGAACGTGTAATACGTAATACACATTCGTACGAGCACGTGGAAGCTTAATAAGGGACGCGTATTCTGAGGAAGGCGTTTGAAGGAATAGGAACATCCCCTTTAACAATTCAGATTTCATTATATGTATTTTCAAAACCATATGTATACATATATACATATTAATATATGTGTGTGTGTGTGTGTATATATATATATATACATATATTAATGTGTAGGAGTACACGGTGTTAAAACTCATTTTATACCAATGAAAAGTCATTAAATTTCATTTTTGTACAAGTTTCCGAATAATGAGCGAGATGCGTACATATATACACATTAGCAATTCACTGTATACGCGTAATCGTAGCGTTGTCCGTGTTGTTTTCATTATTATTATTATTATTATTATTATTATTATTACTACTACTACTATTACTATTATTATTATATTTACAATACATATTTTCTTTATTGTTACTGTTAGCGCTACCGCGTTAACAATGCCTTTATCGTCGCACGAGTGTATCGACCGTTGCCTTTATAACCGAACGTTACTTCTTTATAGAATTACGCTACGAATATTGCTTTTTTCAATTGTTAAAACCCGTAATATACTACACTCGATTCGTTGTGTCGATCTTTACATTGCGTTTGACAACCTCAAATGTTGATTTCAATGTACACGCATATGTAGGTCATTTTAGTATACGAATTGTTTCAGTACGTTATTTTGAAATACATATCTTACGTAGGAAGACTAACATTCCAGCGGCTGTAAAAACTTTCATTAACAAATTGGAATATCGTGTAACTCTACCTATGTAGTTAAGTATTAACTGCTCCGTTGATTGCCAATAGAACAGATATTTCAGAAGAGGCGTTAACGATCATTCGGGTAATCCAAATTTCAAAGACCGAGCCCTTTCCTTGCTAAACATTGTACATCGTAGATATATATAGATATTCCGATCGAATTTATTTATTCCGCCACGTATCGTTGACTTTACGTTACATAAGTGTGCTTTTCTTTTTTTTTTATCGTACGTGATTCGTATCCTTTTATGGAAATATATGTACAAGTATTTACAGGTAGCGGAGACGGTAACCGATAAATAAGAATGGAAATCTAGAACACGTTGCCGTACCTTATCCATTTTGCGCTATTGCGTGCTACGGTATCTACATACGTAGATACCATTTCTAATCGAAGACAATCGTTCGGTTTCCAGTTATTGTAAAAACTTTAAACTGTCTACTCTTCTGAATAACACCTGTCAACCTAAACTTATATGCACACATATATAGGTATCTACACATAGCGGTGCATAGATTTATTTAGGTTTGCGTATAAAAGTACCCGTATGCACGATACATACGAACATGGTATTTGTAACGAAAAACAACTAAAAACAACAACACGTTGCACGAGCAACTGAAATAATATCTGAGAACAATAGGGATGACACACTCTGCTCCGCAACAAGTAACGGCCAATGATACGCAAATTCTCGAGTTTCCGACCAATAATAGACAAATTCTGTTTGATCTAGACCACAGAATATATCAGAGGCGAAACTCTTGTCGAAACCTTTGACGCGTTAGTCGAGTGTCCGAAAATGATGGAACTATATACTCTTTCTCTCTCTCTCTCTCTCTTCCTCTCTATCCTCTCTGCTTTCACGCGTTCCACCTTTGTGCGCACACTATCGACACGTCTCCACCATCTAACACCGTGAAGCTGCAACCGGAAGAGGGGTCACCCGACGAATCAACGCTCAGCTGGAAGATCCCAAGTTTCCTACTGGCTAAGGAAAGGAAGGCGAAGAGAGAATGGACAAGTTGGAAGAAAATTCAAACTTCACCGACGAGTCAGATTTGATTCTGGAATCAGAGAATACACACTTAGAGCTTAGTCAATAAAGTCTATATAGATTTCACGATATATATCTTTGTTGAAAGTTCATTTTTCACACGCGTCTACCACGAGCAGGGCGCTTCGGAGCTCCACGGTGCTTCGCGGGCACCCGAATCAACCCGAATCAACCCGAATCAACCAACCAAAAGTCCCCAAGTCCCACCATACGGCTACGTAACCGTCTACATACTCTTATTCCTCGTGGTTTCGCTTCTCGAAGAATAATTTACGATCTCGATTTGGATCTAGAGTAATTTTATAATTTACTAATTTACAATGTAGCGCATCCAACGACGAGAGAATAGCCAAGTATATACAAGTACTTGCTTGGGTACATTTTCTATATCCGGAAGGTTACACTGTGAAATGGTGTACCGTTTGCGCATGCTTCGTATACGGGTATATGCGTAACTAGTATTACTGCCAACTTCTTCCGGATCCGGAACGGAGGGAGAATCGTTCATTTTTTACAGTACACGCTCGGTGAGAGAAGAGCCATTTTGTTCGGAACAGCAACGTGGCAACCGGCATACGCGGCATTCCAACTACCATGAATATTCGTAAGTATCGTTCGGTTATGTGTTCTTTCGAAATTTTTAGTTCGGAACACGTATAGAAGCAAATATTTATGCGTTTCCTTGCCGAGGTGTGCTACCATGTATTTTCTTTTCGTTGTCGGTTCGGTTTTCTTAACGTTTCTTTCGGTCAATGTATACGCCTCTTTTGACTCGGACGCGTCCAAGAATCACGCGTTTCGTCGTCTCGATTAACTGAAAAATAATCTCGTAAATGAATATTTCAAGTACCGGTCAACATGGAATGTACCGATTCGTACACCTTTTTATTTATCCTCCTCCGTGTTGCATCCTACGATCGTTCGAAGGAAATGTCCCTTCAGATTATTGAAACGCGCAGTTTATACTGAAAATTGTACGTTGTTTCAGGTTTACTACTGTTATTAGCGATCACCCATGTAACGGTATGTTTGTCGGCCAAAGAAACATTGCAATCGACGAATGCCTATTTAACAACGGCTGACAAAAGTCGTTTGAAGAAAATCCTTGAATCGGGTTTAACGTCCGACGATGTAGCTACTCTGTACCATTCTGGCGTTGGTTACAAATTTCTTGGGGAAACTTTGCCGAATCAACAAGTAAGAAGGTTTATCAGTTTTTCGAGTAATTACAGGATTTCCTAGTTTCTTCGATCCTGATGAAAAGTTGAAATAATTGATGAGTCATGATTCTTTGATTAGTCTTTCTGATCCAAAACGTATCCGTAGGTTGTTTAATAGATTTCTTATAGCCCTCTGAACTCCTGACTTTTTTATTTCTAGAAGTTCTCCGAACGCTTAATAAAACTGTTGACGGCCAAGGACAATGTTACGATAGAGGAAGCCTATTACGCCTTATACGTCTCGAGAGTCGTCGGATTCTACAAAGAGGTTCCCACGTCTCTTCTAGCAAAGGTATGCATATAAACTTATCGATATCGATGAAAGTATCGATTATCGACCGTCTCGTACACGTTATAATGATGTTTTCTAAACTTTCGTTCTACTGCACTTTCTCGATGAAGAAAATTGTATCCGCTGAATCAAGATTTTAGTATAGAGAATACCGGAACGAAACCTGGATATTATGCTAGTAAAGAATAATTTTTTAGTTTAAACAGATGTTCTCGAGCGCGATAGGGAAGGATGGTTCTACCATGATGGAATTGTATTCCGCCGTGTCCGGATTGAATACGATGTCTGAGAAATTATCGCGCGACGACGTGGACAAAGTTGCAAAAGCGGTACAAAGTATGTTGCGCAAGGATGACAATTTGTTGAAGTACGATCAATTTCCTTAACCTTAGCACCGTATAACCTTCGTTATCGCAAAGTTGCATAGTTTCGTTGCAATTGGACAAATGACACGTTCAAGATCTAATGCTCGTTTATTGGACATTTCACGAAAACAGCTTAGGTTGCGCTTTCCACATCGCGCCGCATCTCGGAACCGATGGTGCGTTCGTTTTCGATCACATCGAAGATGCTATCGTTCAAGCCGACGAAGTGGATGGACAATATTTGCAGTTCGAGGGCGGCGTTTACGGCACCAGTGAGTAACAGATAGAACGCCTTTAGATGTTACAGCGTTACGGTAAGAAGAAACATCGCGTGTATCTTACGTACTCTTTAGGTTTCCTGGTGAACGGTATTTTCAAACTTTCCGACACGCTCAAGAAAAAGCCACCGTTGACGTCTCAGCAAATCGTTAAACTGGCCAACTACCTTTTGTCCCGTCGGTCCGTACAGACACAGAGGGGCGCGATGGTTCTGCTGTCGGCGCTGACAACTTTGGCAGGGAACGATTTCGAGAAGCCAATCTGTGTAACGTTAGCCACCGAAGGCGTCAGTATCTCTGCTCGTCAACCTATGGTCACGGTGAAAGTTTGCGACATTCTAGGTAACCCGGTTAACGGAATGTCGAAAGTGATTGCGAACACGGTAACACGAGTCGGAGACGACGCCGCGATTCTGACTAATCAGAATTTACAACCCTCGCCGACGGACAAGTGAGCGTTAACTGGCAGTTGCCCTCGTTCGTTTTCCCCATAACTTTACCGCCTTGGTTTTTTTGTTTGTCAAGGTCGGCTATACTTTGGGGTAGAATACTTGTCGGGATACGATCGTTGATCGTCTTTCTCGAATCACAGTCTCGAGAAAGATTCGAATAACCGACGGACAACGTTTCCCTTATAGTTTTTCATTAGCCCGCGTTTTTCGGGGCATTATTCGAGTACGTTCGAGTATACGTTGGTATTTGCTACATGTACGTTTACGTTCCTTCCTTAGAACATGGTTCACGATGAATCTGATGGAAGCTAAACCGGAACGAGGGTTCTACAAAATATCCGTCGCAGCGGGACCAGTGACAAATACCGTTACCGTGAAAGTTCTTTGCGAAGTGGTGGTCGATTATTTGGAGATTGGTACCGGCGACGCCGATCAGACGACTCAGCCAAAGCTCACACGGTAATGTAACGGTAGATCTAGTCGACGGCCGTGTTTTTCGGTGAGAACGTCAAACTCCATCCGATCCGCGCAATACACGCGGCACATAGTAGACACCTAGTCTCTCATCTTCGTGGCAATTTCAGCGTGGTTTATCCGGAGAAGCTAAATCAAAGGATAGAAGCTGACTCCCAGCAAAAGCTGGTTATGCGATTTTTGCTGAGAGACGGTATCAATAAGAAACCTATGCGCGCGCATCAAGCGTTTGTACGGCTCTCCTCGGTGATCGATTCAAAGAACGATGGCAAGACGGGCCGTGAAATCATCTTTGTCGCCGAACCGGATACATCGCACCTTTACAAATTTGATATGGTATAGCGGCGGTTTCTTGCGCTTGCGCTTTCGTTTACCCGCTTCTAATTTGCTCCTGCTTACTCGTTCAGTATTTTCCGTACCGATTTCTGATTCCACCGGTTCAAAACGATCGATCGTATCTTTAAACCGTTTTAGCCTGTCGGATCTGCAGGAGCAAACTTTGATCATCAAAGCGGGGATTATAACGTGGAATTGATAGTCGGAGACGCCATACTATCAAATCCATTCCAGTGGACCGTGGCAACGGTTAACTTGAAGTTTCCTGAACCGACTTCATCCTTGACTTCGAGCTCGAGCTCCGGCTCGAGTTCCACCTCGTCGTCGTCCTCGTCCTCGTCCTCGTCCTCGTCGTCCTCGACTTCGAGCTCGAGCGTGGATAAAACTGTTACGTACAAGCGTAAATCGAACATCTACGCGACCAAACCAGAAATACAGGTAATACAACGTTTCTTTGACTTTTGAAAGTTTGTCGCATGCTCGAGGATGTCGCGTGTTACCAAGGACGAGACACGATAGTCTCGTATCGTTTAATAAAAGAAAAAACGCAACTACCAATGCTCGTTAGTGATAGCGATTCGCTCGAAATTCTATCACCTCTATAACATTGGAAAATGATATGTTATCGTCGAAACTACGTTTGTCCGATTTTCGTAGAAATTTGGCCGAAATCGAACGGTATTGTTCGACGAACAGCGAGAAATCGTCTAATCTAATTTGGTGTAATCGGCACGGATCTGTATTCGTGTTGACGTTGAGCGTCGGTATCTCGTTTGTTTCAGCACATGTTTCGCGAACCCGAGAAAAGACCGCCCGCTTTCGTGTCGAATCTATTCACCGGCTTGTGTTTGGCGCCGGTCCTCTTGCTTTTCATCCTGTGGGCAAAACTCGGAGTGAACATATCAAATTTCCCGCTTTCTTTGAGCGCGGTAACATTCCATCTTGGCTTGGGAAGTGAGTATACATTGTTTTCGATCGCACGTACGTAAGAGTCGTTATACACTGCCGAACCCGGTCGTTCGCGACTACCGGGTTTTCGAAAACTCTGTATACGAGTCCGCCGGCTGGCTGGAAACCATGGAAACGAACGGATACGCTCGATCGAATGTAAGCCTTCGCGCAACAGGTAACTTTTTGGCAGACCGGACGTAAAACCTATAAATACACACCTTACACAGGCTATGTATCACAATAGATGCGGTGAATCGTACGTAGAATGCGAATGAACTTTCGACATGGAAACAACGTGTTTGGCTTGGTTCGCGCGAGACCGATTCTCAAAGGGCAATTCAGAAATCCGAATCAGAGGAAATCGTAAATGTACGTTGAGTCGAAGGAGTTTCGGAACAAGAAAGAAAAGGCTTAGGTAAACGAATCAAATAAAATCTTATTGTATTCGTCAAATGCAACATCGAACAACTCGATCGTCGAACTTGGTCGGCAACTTTTCGGTCAGTCTCTCGTCGACCAAGTCGTCGAAGCGACTGGGAGAGAACAATGCGTAACGACTCTGAACGTACGCGTTTCGTAACCATGACGACGATGCCCGTTGCACTCGACAAATTACAAGTTTTTCGTTTCATTTGTCTTTCTCTCGGGCATAGAGAAAACTGTGGAATTTTCGCAAATTCGATCGTCTATGCGTCGTGTTTGTAGCCCAATGTCCACAACAGTTCGACTCAATAAAATCTGTCCGAGTCGAAATACGTATGTGTATCTGACCACCTGTTAACCTGTATCGTTTTCCATTTCTTTTCAGGCATCTTTTTACTTTTTGGAATATTCTGGTTGCAACTGAACATGTTTGTCACTCTTCGATACCTACTTGGTCTCGGTGTCGTAACATTCCTGGCCGGCAATAAAATGCTGTCGCGCATAGCGCATAAACACAAAATACGTTAAAAATCACAGTTGCAGCGTCGAACAAGTTTACTCTAGATCGATCAAACGATTCATTCTTTGCAACGGAATCCACAAAAGCGAACCGAAGCAGAAACGAAGAAGACACAGAAGACTGATGTTGCTTGATCGAATAAAACTCGTAGAAAAAGCTGACGCGTTCAGTTTCTTTTTTCTTTTTTGATTTCTTCTTCTTTTGTACGATCGAATTTTCACAGTTTCGATTTCATCAAGATCTTGTCACGATTCGTTGCACACGAGGATGCTACGATGATACGCACGTTTGTCACGCGAAAATTTGAATTTCGTGTCTCACCGTTGCGCGCCTACTCGTTCAGAAGATACGTAAACTTGTCGGGTCGAATTACACTGTCGAGATTGTTGTTATTTTCTCCGTCGACTATCGCGGGAGAAAAGCATTCTTTATGCGCATACATAATTATCGGTAATGACATTTGTACAGTGAGAGCGTACACAAACATTTGAAGCTACAATCTATATTTTGTCGTGGAACACCGATAGAGTAAGAGTTCAAAGCGGTAAAATGCGGGATAGGCGATACGCGAGATACGCGTTGTATTTGGTAAACTATTTGTTTGCTTCAAAACAATAAAACACTTTGTAATATTTTGCTCGATTTTTTCTCTCTTCCTTCTTCCTTCTTCCATGAACCTTCTTCCATGCTGCCATTGTTTTCGTAATCCGTGCATCTGTTTACGGTGTACGGCATACGGAGTGATTTAACGACACGCATTTCGGGATATCAAGATTTTGCAAAACGAAGAATTTCTACGGAACGCGTAGTTCTTCGATTCGAGCAGTGTTCGTGCATTGCGTTTGAAAATGGGTCGAGGGCGTCGAACAGGATGTCTGTGCCAAAAAGAGCTTTATAGCCCTTCGTAAGTCCACAGCTTTCATTGCCAACAGATTTCGTTGCTTGTTCAATTGGGTAGCGATCAACTGAGCGTATCCGAACCGATGCCAAAAGCGAACCAGAGTTTCATAGTCTTCCGTGACCTGGAAAACAATGTTGCTAACAAATGATTTCTCCTTCTGATTTTTGCTGTTTGCTTTTCGCTTTCCGCGATATACATATATATGATTTGATAGAAGAAAGGAAACAAAGAGAGAAAAGGGGTATCAATGTGCTAAATAGTCTAATAAAATTGTCCACCAAGCCCAACGGAAGAGTGTCGTCCTCCGGTGTCGATTCTGGCTGGAACGAGTCATCATGGACAACGATCGGTGGAAGTATCTTTTCTTCCCGAGTTTCGTATTTTCGACAAATTTGGATGTACGCGAGGATACGCTCGGCTTTCCTTGTCAAGCCTTTCAACCGTTTCACGCTAGCATTGTACTCTTTCGACATTGTCGCCGCTCTTTGTTTATCCTGTTTGCGACCTGGTAAACCGACACGCAACAAATGACCGATCCGATCCGATCCGATCCGATCCGATCTGGCAATCTATTGCATATGCAATGAACAAAGTCGAATAGGAAATTTACCAAAAACAAAGCACGCGTTTGCTCGTCGGTAGACGTTGCGGAAGAAATGACACTCTTGCAGGGCGTCGTGTAACTCGCTCGCAATATTCTTCTTGTAGAATTGAATCTTTCCACGAAATTTGGCAATCTCCTCGAGTAGATACGCGATTCGTAGACCTTGATCGATTATCGCTTGCCGATCGAACTTGTCCTTCCTTTGGATAATCTCGTACGATCTGCGTCGCTCGTCCGTACCTGCGTTTGATCGCCACGTTATGCGCGAATACAATAAAACAAGCTATAGGATATCGATATAGGGACATCGATATGTAGACGTAAGGGGACAAACTTGTACGATAATCCGAGAATGTGCTTCGAAGTCTGTCCCAAAGATCTTCCAGGTGTTTTTGAAGTTGTGCCGTAATCAATCTTCTCTCGTTTTTCCCATCCTCCAGGAAAGCGTTCACTTTACCTTTGGACAAACAATATTATCTGTCTATATTATTATCTTGGATGAACAATATGCATCGATGCAGGGTACAATATCATACTACATGTACCCCACATACATACATGTATATGTAGTACACGCACGCGTGTGTATCGTTGTATCTTACTGATCGCAGTGCTCCTTACAGCGTTCAGTCTATTCTCGATTCGATAATTGACAAGGAGATTGATTTTCCGTATATTCATATCATCCTTGTTTCGATTCGTACGCGTCTCGTCAAATTCACGCGTTCTATCAACGAACAGTGTTTCAACGCGTTGACGGAAAAACGCGTCGGCGGCCCTTAAGCGTGCATCGTGTGCATCGCACGATCGATCGATCTCATCCACATGAACACTGTTGTTTTTACGTCGTTGATGTTCTGCCTCTTGCAGCGCGTCCAACAACAAGCTGATACTGTACGGTATGGAATTTATGTATGATTTTGTATATGATTCTTTATATCTTTTATATATGATTAGACGAAGATTGCATAGCATAGCATAGCACAGCATAGCATCGCATCGTATCCCAGACGAATCTTACGCCCAAGTATGTACCTATAATCCTGGAAATCAAAAGCATGCTCCAAACACGACCAAACCGTCTCGATCTTTCTTCCGATGTCTGGCATTTCCATTCGCGTAAAGGTTTCTCGCCAAGACGATCGATGCCGTTCCAAGTTCGTAGCAACAATTTTCATTTCCCGTGCCAATATTTGATGTCTCAATTCTCGTGGATCCGTGGGTTTATCCCGTTGCACGTTTCGTTTTCGTTTTCGTTTGCCAGTCATTACGTGATTCGAAATTCACGATTCGGAATAGAAATAATATTATGCTGTTTTAGTTGGTTGCACAGGTGTATACGTGTCTATTTTCCAGTCCGTACTGTCCGAAGTGCGTCGCGTCGGCTAATCGCACAGCGCTCCGAGGATAGACACGCGTCTACAACATAATACATACATACATACATACATTATTTCTCGACGATTCAAATTTGTTTCGATCTTTATCGGTTTCAGTTGACATGTTTCAAATTCCTTGACTTTACGTCCCGCCTTTGCGGTTAATGCCCTCTCATCGTTTTCGTCCTCGACGAAATCCGGTTTTTTCTTTTTCATTTATCGTTTGCTTCGTTTCGTATACATTCGTCTGTGTGTGTGTGTGTGTGTGCGTGTGTGCGCGCGTGTGTGTGTAAGTAACGCGCGTGAACGACAGGCATCCGTTCCTGTACATTCTTTTAAGTCTAGACAAATGTAAAAACAAGAAATAGTGGTAGTTTGCCGGCTATATGCTGATTAACGCTGTTACTTATGCGCGTGTAACTTAAGGTCGCGCGCTTGAAACTCGTGACGTCTTCAAGGTCGTTCATTCCAAGAAACATTCGGTGAAAGTTCATAGATGTACCAAGCGCAAACTATTCCTCTTCTCTTCTTCCACTTGTTCCACTTTTGTTTCCGCCAGCCGTAGCGCAGAAAACAAGAACAAGCGTTTACAAGAACTAGTTTGCCAAACGAAAAATTCAAAGGTGGAGCAGCGTTTGAGCTGCGATGAGACGCGATGAGATGCGATGCGATGGGACGAGTTTCGAAGATCGACCTCGAGAGGCTGCGCCGAAGAAGATTCGCGAATTCCGGTTTTCCTCTCAGAAGCAGCTGTATCATGGAAGGGATGTACTCGGGACTTTGTGTATAAAAGTCTTTCGCTTTGAAGCGTTCGAACGGTGTGCGTTCATCAGAGGCATCGCTACCGACGCGACGGTGTAAGTCTGTTCTCTTGGTTTCACGTTAGTTTTCTCTGTTTCTTCGGCTGTGTTCTTATAATATTGTTATTGCACAATGGTGTAACGATAACAACAACAACAACAACAATAATAATAATAATAATAATAATAATAATAATAACAATACCTTGTCAGTTGGCTCGAGAAAGATGAAATCGGCACATTTCCTGGTACTTGTTATCGTGGTCTTGTCGGTGGTCTATAGCCACGCGGCATCTTTGAGTTTGCCCGAGAATGACTCCGCGGTTCCGCGATTCCGGAACGTCGAACTCAAAGGACAACTTGTTCGGGAAAAGAGATCTCCATTGGGTAAACTGGCTCTACTCGGAGGAGCTGCCCTCCTAGGAAAGAAGGCGCTTTTACTCGGCGGTGCAGCGGTCGGAGCTAAAGCTTTGATCGGAGCCGGTGTCGTCGGCGCGGGCTTGTACAAAGCGAAATAGTCAGTATATTTATGCGTATCGATATATCTACCATCTACATATTTAGATTTATATGGATATCGGGCTATACGTCAGGCTGTAGTCTACAACACGTCTGGAATTTCTACTTTTATCGAGTCTTGCCAATTATTTTCCGATTATCCAGTTTACCATACATTAGATCCACCGTGCCATCGCGTCGCCGTCGTGTGCGTATGTATAATGTATTCTCAAATCTCTTTTTTTCAGTTACGGCGGTGGTTACGGAGGTGGTTACGGAGGTGGTTACGGAGGTGGTTACGGCGGTGATTACGGCGGTGGTTACGGAGGCAGTTACACGGCCGAATTTGCAAGCCACCACTACGGGTAGGTGTGGTTTATACATACGTGTTGGACGCATACGTTATACATACGAGAAAAACAAACAGAATTCGAAAAGAATGAAACTTTAGTTTTGATTGTACTTTTCCGTAGATGGAGTCGATGATCAACAGAATCGAATGTCGGTCGGAAGAACGGCGATAGAAGACATTTCTTTTGTTAAACCCGTAGACAACTCTGTTGAATAAAATCGAGAATTTTCAAAAAAAGAAAAGAAAAGAAAAGAAAAGAAAGGAAAAGAAAAAAAACAAATATGACTCGCTTTGAATGATCACCCTTTTGTTTTTATACGTTGATCTGCTATGCATGTACCTGCGAGCAACGAGGTAAGAACTCGAGGTGGACGAGCTGCAAGGTTCGTTGTTCGCGTCAACTGTTCGCGTTAGCAGTTTATAGAATGGAAATCGTCCAGTCTTCCGACGTTTAAATAGGATCTGTACACTACGAATTTCACCGATGACGCATGACCAGCGAGGTGATCAGTTTCTACAAGAGACTCGGGCTTCGGTAAAAATTCCGTTCGAACAAGTCCGACACCTACCGCGGCGAGCATTGGGCAATTCGATCGTTGAAAGGTAAGGCACACAGTCAAAAATATTGCGAGACAGATTTCTGCCGGTGAATACGGAATAACCCGAAATCGATTATAACTTGTTGCCAACACGGAAGGTTCCTCGTTCGCCCATTCTTAAACTGCCCGTCCGATCTTGTTCGACTACGTTTTACGTATAAACAATAATTCTGTACATAATCTTCGTAACACGTACGAGCATAGTCGACGCACGATCGCTCGTGGGCGAAGGTATGTACGAATGTACATATACTGCCATCGAAGGTTCGGTAGTCTTTGCAACGTATGTTTACTTAACATACATTCGTGTATGTACAATATACGATATATGTTCTCCTACCGTCTACGCACCTGTGCCGTGGAGTGCACGCATCCGTTCGTTCCCAACACGGCTAAACCGTTGCTTAGCACATCGAACGTCATTCGTTTGGAACGTGGATCGTCGATCTCGTTTTCATTTTCGTTGTTTCACTGGGATTTCATTCTTATTCATGACACGACGCGACGCGACGCGACGCGACGCGAGGCCAACCGCTGCGATTCGATTTCATCATTAGCCATTGATTACGTTGTCACCGTTTTAATAATAAATCAAACTCGCGTGTAATTTTCACGATTTTTCAATTTCGTATAATCCCAATATTAATATTCCATGTACATCCGTAAGTGCATATATGTACGTATTGTATTACAAGCACCATGTATGTATGTACATATGTACGAGAATAATATACCCACAGTTGTTGGGGTAAACAGCACACAGACCCGATTCGTGTATATACGTAGTACGTATAATTGGTTTTCCCCGCGTTCAAGTAGACGTACATACGTATACGTGTACCCCGAACAATTTTCCATCAACTTACTCTCGCTTGCAGAAAACCGAGTCGAAAGATTAGCCGAAACCTGTTAAATAATGAAAACAAGCATGCTCGCGATACATATTACGTATATGGCGGTAGGCCAAGGTCGATTTCCAATGATATTTCGTATGCTTCCGTGTCCTACGCTTTCGAACGATTTCTCGAAGGTAACGCAGCGCACACAAGACGCACGTTGCACGCGTTTTGAAACATTTCGAAAAGCGAACCACTTTCGTCGATGACTGTAACAGGATCAATGGGAATTCTGTCCGAATCGTAGCTGCCTCGATCACCCCGTGATCATGTAAATTTGTCACGAACGATTCTTCGCTAAAGACGACCGTTCGACCAGGAATACGAAGGAAGGAACCCGAATACGATCGGCCGAGGAAGACGGTGGTAGGGTGTTGTTGCGCCTCAAAGGTAGGCGACTTTGTATAAAATCAAACGGGTCCGTCGAAAAACCGTCACACCAAGAACCAGCATTCACCGTACCTCGAAGTCGCTCGACAACAGACACAAGGGCAAGGTAATTGGTATTACGAAGCAACAGGATCGTACAACATACGTAGATACATAGAAACGCGCACCGTGTGGAATGCACGCGCAGTCGCATCGTGTTTGCGTTTCCACGTTCTTACGTTTTTATGTCTTTTACGCGTATTCGATGATACGTACCGCGAACGTTTGTCTCGACAGATGCGTTCAACCACCTTTGCGATCGTTGCCGTTGCATGCTGTTGCCTCGTATCGTTCGCCGTTGCCGCGGATGCTTCGTTGGCCGAAACGCACGACGCAACCTTGTCAGCCTTGAACAACCCCGATGGGCAATCGACGGAATACGAAGACGGAAGCGCGACGGTGCTTCTGAATAGACAGAAAAGGACGCTTTTACTCAAGAAGAAACTTCTTGGTGCTGGACTGATCGGTTTTGGTTTGGGAATCGCGAAAGGGTGAGTCTGTTTCGAACGCGTTCTTATCTTATTTGTCGAATCGAAATCATTTGAAATCGTTCACGAATTTCAACGTGATAAAACTATTACGAGACCACCACTTTTCAGGTACAAAGCTGGTTATTATACCGCACCGAGCGTTCGTCACGTCTACTTGTCACCTCCACCTTCGGCCGTAAAATACGTCGAATACGTTGAGAAGCCGATTTTCGTCGAAAGAATAATCGAAAGACCGGCACCAATTGTGAAAACGGTACCCGCCGTGTTCAAAGATCCTTCTCCTTCATACGGGTAACGTTTCTCAACAGTACAGTTTATTTTTCTCGACGCGAAATTCCACATTACGTATACATTGTACGGTAAAGTCTTGATCAAACAAAAGCCGGACGGAGCTGTACGATCTTTGTCGGTTCGCCTACCCTCTCCACATGGGGCGGCACACGTACCACCCTGCGAGGAGCCGGCTCGAGCTCCTCGAGCTGCTTCGGTCGCCGCGCCGATCGGCAGTCTAAAGTCTAATCGATGGGTCGTCGGGTACTATTATCGATGTCAACCGCCGCTACAAATCCAATTACAAAACTTCTTTGTTTTTTATTGTTTTCTTTTTCTTTTACTTTTTTTTGTGGCACTTTCACCAACTTATTTGTAGCATTTTTTCGATCGAAAGTACACGATAAACACGATATCGTTTGAGCTGTATTCAGTGGTTTAATTGACGGTACGTAGCAAGTTTTCGACGTAAAAGAGGATAGCGAATGGAAAAGAAACAGCGAATCGCGTAACTTTTTCATTTTCAATTTTTTTACGCAGAACCCAAATTCGTATAAAAATGTTCTACAGGTCGCGCCATGCTCCAACGGGATGTTAAGCTCTTTATGTGAACAAAAAAAACTTTTTTATTTTTTATTTTTATTTTTGCACGAGAGAGGATAGTTTTTCTTGTGCCTTCGGTTCACCGGTCGGTCGGTGAGGTCACAAAAAGAAAAAAAAAAAAGAAAAAATAAACAAATAAAAGGCAGAAAAAAGGGAAAAATAGTAGCCCTATACGATCCATGTCCGAGCACGGACCCGAGGATTCAGCTTACAATCAGATCAAGACTGTACCGCATTCTCTCTCTCTCTCTCTCTCTCTCTCCCTCTCTCTCTCTCATTTACACACACGCACACATGTATGTGTATACCGTGTTAACGATACGAAACGATTCTTTCGATCGTAGCGCCTGGTAGTAGAGCCTAGGCCGCAACCAAACCAGGGACAACCAGAGATCTAGCCTGAGACCTTATTCGCAAAACTACCACCAGACAGCCAACAATGAAGCGAACAATCGCCGAAAGCATCGACTTGGAACGTGCCAAACTGTAAATAATGCAAACGCGAATGAAATAACAAATAAAAACAAACAGAAACATTATCACCAGACTTTTTCTATGCGTTGCCAGTGAATATCGTTGGATATATTTTCTGTTTTCGTTTTCTGTGTGCGCGGCAATGAAGCGACCACGACATGAAGCAACGGTGAAGCAAGCGTCGACGCTCAGAAAATCATGCTACGAAAACGTATTGAATTTTATACACATATTGTATAATACCTATTTATGTGGCTTGCCGATGATAGTACTCTCGTAGAATACATCCACGTACACGTACACATACACATACACATAAGGTTAGTTGTACGTCACATTTTATTATCGATTACAATTTTTCCTTCTCACGATCACGATTCGTTCCATACGCGTCTCGGTTTGTCAACTTTAGACTATTCGCCGCTCGCGCGTTGGTTATACGTACTTTCGGAACTCACGCGCGCTAATTCGACAGATACAAAAAGATAAACTCTGAAAATTGTTTTGAACCTGCTAGCAGGCGACTAGACTAGACTCTCTTCTCGCCGATCGAGATATATTGTCCACTTCACCATATTTAATTCTATGTACACTTACCTACACATGTAACACACATATTATTGCGATTGCGTATTCGCATAAAACATTCGCACGTACTTTTCGGAATCGACTTGTATCATTCGTACGTAGAGACATTATAGATATACGAAAAAATCGTATAGTTTCTGATAATACTGACACGACAAACAAACGGACAATCTACGTTAGTACGCTTGAAAATTTCGAGTTATTGTCCACGATTCGGAAGCGATAGCGAGGAGTTGCTAACTTCTGGAACGAACAAAGTTGCAATACCAAAAGAAAAGTGCCACAAGTTTTTTCATGAAAATACCATTGCCGCCTTTCTCGTAGCGGTCATCTGAATTTAGGGTTGGGCACGTACAACGAGAAAAGAAAAATTCAAACGACAAGTTTCGGTGTCCACGGTAATGTCGTTGAATTTGTTGGAACCTTTCTTACGACGGTGTAGTACGCGATCGCACGCGTAATATCTAACGACACGCGATTCGCGAGCTTTCAATGACACTGACGCGCCACAAATTCAACAATTCTTTTACACCATTTCTCCATTTTTCCATTTTTTTTTCTTTTTTCACCACCTTTTTACACCGCGAGAAACTACTCACTATCTCCAGAGGTACTGTACGCTATGTTAATAGCAAGTATTTTGGACATTCGTTTAACGTTGGAAAAAAATACGAATTCCGTGTGTGTGTGTGCGTGCGTGTGTGCGTGCGTGCGCTTGCGCGCCCGTGTGTGTGTCGACATTTGTACGTAATAGAGATTGTCAGTCGCGATAACGAGAGTATGTATACGCGTGCGCGTGCACGTGCGCGAGCGTCTGTGTATGTAAGTGGTCTTCTTGTTACATATGTAGTAGTTGGCGCGGGATCTTCCGCGTCTCTACGCTATACGTATATACGTATTGTTACATGTGTTATCACCGATTACTCATTGTTGCCGATCAACGACAATACAATTGACAGTGCATAATCGACTCGCGCAAATAGAAACGGTACATTATTTTCACATTGATCGAACATCATTTTTTCTTTGTAGTGCTTTCTTAACGAGTAGTTACAGACACGACTTGGGAGTGTTTGTACAATGTACATGTAAATATACATGTACGCAGTCGTATACATACATGTACGTACGTGTTCTGGTTCCATGACACACGACACACGACACGACTGTCCGATCCGTGGCAACTTTCAAGGAACCACGATGATATTTCTTGCTTGAAAAATCGAACAACGCGAGCGCAATGTACTCAACGAAGCGTCAGAGACTCCACGGAAAGCGATACCGACGCCGATTGCCTGTAATGTTGAAGAAGAGGAGTCGGTGTTGAGGGCACTTCCTCGATACGTTCCAGATCGTTTGCCGCGCCCGCGCTGTTTTGCTTGTAAAGCCGGGGCGCAGCTTTTAAATTTTGTTGTTGCAGTTGCAGTTGCTGTTGCTGTTGCTGCTGATTTGCCTGTTCGGCAAAAGCAATGCAAATGGTATCGTCGGGTCGATCCAAGCTAAATTGTCTTTTGAGGAAACGGTTGCCCGCGGTTCTTCCTGAAATCAAGAGGAAAGGTGAAAACGCGAAGGAGGGAGGAGGCAGCAGAAACGAAAGAAACAGAGCGAGAAAGGTTGAAAGAGAATTACCATAATGTTCGTTCGGAGAAAGACATCTGTAATGATTGTACGGCGTGCTCAAATCGTTTTCATCGATGTAGCCGGCTATTTTGCGATGTCTGACAGGTCCGGGTCTATAGGAACTCGCGGCCGAGCTAGGAAGCGATGTAAGGGAGCTGGTAGACGCCCCCAAGAAAGCCGTTTCGCTGGAATATACGGTGGACGCTCCGAGAGACGTTCGACCCTCTCCAGAGGCATTCTTCGTTACCCCAACCCCAACCCCAACCCCAACCCCAACCGCATCCATCCGATCGTTTTCTCGGTCGCTGATCGTTTGTCGCGCCGACAGAATGTTCGTAAAATCTGTCGACAGTTTCGGAGAAGATTTTGCACCGTTAACTTGTTCATCGTTTACGGATACGGTGATTCCAGATCCTACGTTATCCTCGCCGCGTGGTTGCATCGCGGTAATCTTGGCAACGTCGATGTTGCTATCTGCGACTTGATTATCTTCAGCTTTTCTGTCTTTCCCATCGTGACTCAAAGAGAAATTTTTGCACGAGAACTTGTCGATCGATGGCGCAACTTCTGTTGTAGTCGTCGTCACCGTCACTGGTGCTGCAACCGGGGCCGGGGCCGAGTCCGATGCCGTCGCCGTCGTCGTCGTCGTCGTAGTCGACATCGTCATCGTTACGGTTTCCATCTCCTGCTTTCCCTCAGTTAGATGTTCCGGGATCGTGTTGTCGTTCAATCTTGGATCGGTGAGAATTGGAATGCGTGAAAACGTCTAAATGTCTAAACTAAATCTCAATCGAAGCGCGACACACGCGTCGTATACATGCACAACGCACATGTGTAGTATGAACGCGTCAATACGAAGACTCAAAGGGTTTGTTTCAAGGTTGGAAATATCGTTTTGCGAGTATCTAGATTAGTGTGTACTGTGGACAACTTACCCATGGTTCTCCCTGAAGGTGGCGGCAGTATGGCAACAGATAAAAGCATTAAAAATCTGAAAAGCAAACACCTTGAATGAAGATCTACATACTATCGAGAGAAAATATATACGCGCAGATGTGACAACTGTTACTGCCGTTATAATATTTTTCTTTTCTGTGCCCGATTGTTGAATCCGGAGGACCAACAGATCGAATACGCGTGAAATTGAACCAAGCCTGACCGGTAAATGGTGTCGGAACATTTGTTCTGCGAAAAGTGTCGAATATCACCTATATTTACCAACGAAAAATCCAGCGAATGCGAACTAAAATGATCGTATTGCACATAAGTAGGTGGTGCATGCGTTTAATATAAACGCGCGCACGTATCTACATAGATACACGCATAACTATATGTATATATGTACTATTATATTATATCGTGTATACGATTGTCGGAAATTTCAGTCTTCCGCTTTTCGTTTGCTATTCGTTTCGCTTGCTCGTGTTTAGAATATTTGACGGCTACGAACGAACGAGTAAAAAGGTCGATTTACACAATACGGCACAGACCGACACGGACCGGCACGTATCGTCAACGGAATCAGCGCAACAGATTATGCTCTATGTCTACACTGCTCCGGCGACAAACCGTCATTCGACGTGGAACTAGCTCTTCCCTTTTCGCTCTGCGAACTGAACCGAACCGAACCGGCAAAACATTCTTCGGGATACGTAATGTCGGTCGGTGCCGGTTCGTTCCGTTGACGGTGCGTGCCGGTACGTGCCGGTACGTGCCGGTACGTGCCGGTACGTGACGTACAGTGTAAATCCACCTTGACTTGGACGAGTCGTGCAACGGCTTACCCAAGCGAAGGCGGAGTCGGGAGTTCCTTGTCGAAACCTTGTTTTCCCAGCAACCAGTAAGTAGGCATTTTCCCTTTGCCTTTAACCTCCGTCGGTCCACGATATTCGATGTCGTACCCACCGACCTGAGACAGTCTGTCTTTCGTTTCTTGGCTCAAGTGTATGCGCCACGGGGCTCCAGTCGATTCCATTCTCGACGCGGTGTTCACCGTATCGCCGAAAAGACAGTACCTCGGCATCGTCAAGCCAACAACGCCCGCGCAACACGGACCTGCATACGTTCACACATTATGTTTGCGCGAGTCGATTAATTTCCAAAAATCTTCGAACAAAGCGTATCGAGAGCATAACGAAACGAACAAAAAGAAAAAGAAAACTAAGACCGCATGGCGCTATACTTAACCGGTATGAAGACCAATACGAAGTTTCAGTTGAGTTTTCGGCAAGTGTCTCAATTTGAACTTTCCGCTTTGGTGTAATAAATCGAGAGCCATCGTAGCTATTTGAGAGGCATGATCGGGTATCCTTACGGGACAACCCCCCACGACCATATACGCGTCTCCTATGGTTTCTACCTACAACGAATTGTATAGTGTAATTGTAGTGTTTAGTGTATAGTGTACAGGGTGGGTATTGGTTATCGGGTATAGCGTATGTATAGTGTAATGTATAGTGTACAGTGGATACTGTATAGTGTACCTTGTACACGGTGTACGCGTTGATCGTTGCGTCGAAACAGGTGTACAGATCGTTCAACAGATCGACTACTTGGAATGGAGTCGAATGCGCGGAAATGGTTGTGAAACCAACAATGTCCGAAAAATAGATGGTCACCTCGCGAAATTCCTCGGGATCGACTGGCATTCCCAATTTCAGCTTCTCCGCGACCGAACTGAAAGGATCAGGAGTCTTTATGTATCTAGGAGTTTTCAAGGCGTTCGAGGAATTCGAAACAGCTACTCGTGGTATCTCTGTAACGTTAAATAATATGTACCTTGGTAACATTCGATTCAACAATTGCTCCGTCTTTTTCTTCTCCATGTCCAACTGTTCGGTGCGTTCTCGTATAAGCTCCTCCAGATTATTCGAATATTTCTCCAACATTTGAAACATCGTGTCTACGAAATTGACCTTTCTGAGAAGGAAAGAAAGCAAACGCGTAACATCGACGTTCACACGTTACAGACGTTACAAAACGACTCACGATCGAATAACTAATAGAATAATTTGTCGCGCGTTACCTACCGTCCATGGTTCAGGGTCTTGAAACGATCGTGAACATCGTTAAAGTCGGGTCTCATGTCCGCGGCTTCTGCCCAACATTGACGCATGATGTTTATCGCTTCGGGCGGCGCGGCACCTTTGCTCACAGACGGTCTGATCAAAGGCGGTGGCTTTTTCAATTTCTCGATGATGTCTGCAACGGGATCGATGCACACCGATTATACATACCAAGATGATGTATCGTCGTTCGATCCGAAATACATACCTATGTATGTACGCGAAAGCCGAAAGAATCATTTTGATTTCGCTTACCTTCCGGTGACAACGCGAGCATGCAATACGGTTCTCCGCGAACCACCACTTCTTGCATAATAATTCCAAAACTGTAAACGTCTCCTGGTTGCGTTCCCTTTTTCCGTAGATTCGGATGTCTCAGCAATTCCGGTGCCGTCCACAACAGATCTACATTGCGAGAGCGTAGGAAAATGTGAAACGTGAAATTTGAAACGTGAAACGCCGGCAAATCGGCAACATCTCTACACGACTCGATGGATGATTTTGACTATACCTCGAGCAGTTTTTGCCGGGCACTCGATACTCTGAGCCTCGTAAAACGCGGGTAGCCCGTAATCGGTCACCTTTAGTACCCAGCGTGCGTCTATCACGCAGTTGCGCGAAGTCAGATAACCATGTACTCGTACCGGTGTACCATGCAGGTATCTCATACCCTTTATAGGAAAAATGATCTTTTATATTTTATTTCTACTTGTAGAGAGGTATCGTACTTAGGTATCGCTAAGGCCACGGTTCGTCGTTAGAATCAACGCGTGACCTACCCGTACAAGGTCGGTGAGCAAAGACAATCTAAACGACCAGTCCAGTTTGATTTCATCTTGTACCAGCACGTCCTCCAACGACCCTCTCGAACAGTACTCGTAAACGAGGCACGGTCTTGTTGGCTCGTTTAAACATCCGATCAGAGGATTCAAATTTTCGTGACGTAACCCGTGCATCTGTGCATGGTCGAGTCACAAGAAGGTAGGTAGGTAGGTAGGTAGGTAGTTAAGTAGGTATGTAGGCATACATACACGGTATTAAGCTTAAACGATTCTATAATATAATATATATATATATTCAAAGGTCCAATCTTTTCTTCTTAAAGTAGAAGAAAAATATCGTGCGGCGAGAACGTTCTCTTACCACGACCAAAACGTCCATGGCCTTGCTCTTCAGCTCGAACGTGCCATCCTCCGCAGGTAACTCTTTCAACTGCACCAAGTCTCCCTAACGACAATCGCAGAAATAACAAGCTTCTCTTTTTCTTCGAACGTCGAACCGAGCAAGAGACGCGCGCGTAAGCCCAAGCAGAAAGCAAGGCCTCGCGTAAGCGATACTCACGTTGTACTGAGCGCGCGGAACTTTGAAGAAACCATGTCGCGCCAGGTTCCCCGTGCTTGTCCGTAGATACGGTCGTAACGAGGAAACACTGCCGAGTTGAAGAAGATCCGGTTTCTCCACCTCGGGACCGCCAAATTCTTGCAATTGTTGCAACCAACAGGACAACATTGTCTCGATACCCTCGTCGACCTGCGGTACAGTATGCCGCGCAGGCGTTAACTCGTATTTACTCGATACAAGTATACGCGTATGTCTCTACGTATTTTTTCTCCTTGCGGAAACTCGATAATTCCATAATCCACTATTCTACTCACCCTTCTAAAATCTACACGAGGCACTTGCGGAAACACAAAATCCGACGTAGTCAGAATGATCTTGTACTGACCTTTCGATATTCTCTTCTTAAGAAGTTTTCTTCTACGTGTGTCGGGGAAAAGGATCGAGCGATTAAACAAACAAGCCGGATATTATAACAACGAATATCATCCGCGTCTCGCGAGGATACACCGTGCGCGTGTCATGGACGAACAGATAAGACGCAGAAATGGATTGGCTGTTACCTGATCAAAATGCCGGCTAATATCGCGAACGTGGTCAATAGCAGCGATCCGAGAACTATGGTTACGATACGCGCGATGCGAAACGCTGTTTCGTCGGAGGAGTTGTCTGAAAAAGAGAAGAATGGTCTCTAGGTGAACGACTATTTTCATCCATACATGTATTCGAAGAAAAAACCATTCGATGAAACGCGAGAACGCGAGAACGCGAGAACGCGAAACTCAAAACACAAAATTCGAAATGCTAGAGCAAGTACAACATATAGGTGATGTTTCTTTGCTTGTTACCTGTGCAATCGATATCGAACTCCACGCCAACCTCCGCGTTGCATTTTAAAATGTCAATGTTCGCATCGTGGAAGACCGGAGCGTTCGCAAACAATTTTCGAACGAAAAGTTTCTTTCGTTGTTCTATGCTGATCATTATAGGTTTCCAGGCATCGGCGTCCAAACGCCAATCCAATAACACGTACGCGTACATTTTGTTGTTGAACGAGTTAATGGTGGAGTTGTCGTGCATCAATACGGTTAAAGTTTCATTCAAACGATCGAACAGCGATGGTTGGGCATACGTTTCGATACCGTTGTACACCTTCTCCGCATCGTATCTGCGACAGATAAACGGAAATAATTGTCGGTTATTACAATATTTTCCATCGGTTGGAATCGCCTCGACGCGATACAAGTATCTTACATATATATGTGTGTACCTATGATCGAGAGGCGTTATTATCAAAAGTTTTTCCAAAAAGTCCGAACTCAGGTTTCGCGGTGGTAAATATCGATATTTCCTTTTCCGTTCTGTTTCTTCTGCCTCTGCTTCTGTTTCTATTTCTGTTCCAAATCTTTCCGTTTCCTCTCCCTCCTCTTCCACTCCTTCTTCTATTTCTTCGTCGCTCGTTTGTTTCGCGTACGCATCGTGAAATCCAGGGGAATGATAGTCGCGGGATTCGTTTAACGAGGAAACGTTGGAAGACGTGAAGTTTTCGGACGAAACGGATACCGTGGCATCGGTATCGAAGCGGGAAACCAAAGAGTTTCTTTTCGTTTTTCTATTTGGTAAAAAAGAATCGTCATCCTTTGTGTGAACGATCACGGTGGTGGAGGTCCCCGCGGTCCTGGATGGCTCGCGTGCGCCGTCCAGCTCGGCAAGAACCCGCGACGTTATGTCGTTGTCATCCGACGTCGGTAGACACAACAGGGTAACTGCGAACAATCGAGTCGA
Source organism: Halictus ligatus (assembly GCA_028454255.1). Classification (NCBI taxonomy): domain Eukaryota; kingdom Metazoa; phylum Arthropoda; class Insecta; order Hymenoptera; family Halictidae; genus Halictus; species Halictus ligatus. The sequence goes on from JAQQRO010012133.1 coordinate 29,143, forward strand.
AACTGGTTGTTGCGTGCACCCTCGAGTGTACAGTGTACACACACCTAGTAGGTACACAGGTGTGTTGTACCACCGGCCAGTAACGTATCGTAACGTACAGCAACATGCGGATCATACCGATACGTATCTGGTCGAGCGTTTGTTCGGCGAGCGAACAAGCTAAACCAAACTGACCTCTTCGCGAAATGTTGTGCGTCGGACGAAGGAGCTTTCGAATCTCTTCGAGGGAAGAATGATACGGCAATATCACGTGATAGCGTAATATAGCTCCGATACCTCGAAGGGCATTCAACAGTGCCCTGTCGAGACTCGACCACGGCTCGCGATCTGCAACACGAAATGTTTCGAATCAATCGAATCCGTTGCGTTCGAATCGATGGTACGCGTATCCTAATAATTTCCCATCGGTACATATTACCGGTTCCTATCATGGACACGGCTTTCCATTTCAAGTTGATCAGAATCTCTGTCAGAGCCTTTGCTATTCCAGGCAAAGACGGCGACAGTCTGACGATCGATGAAAATTCTCTGGTGTCCGTGTCGTCTGTCTGGAACGATAAGCAATATCATCGCCGATAGGACCAAACGGTTGTCACGGTTTCCACCGAATTCGAGTGAAATTTCTCACCAAAGGACAGGTCCACGTGAACAGGGACACGTTCCAAAGCAGCGCGAGTCTAGCCGTAACTTCGCACATGGGTGTATCGACAGCAGCTACGACAACTTTTGTTTTCCGCTCGCCAAGTACGCGCAACAAGGTGTCAAGACCTCGCGTCTTTCTTTCGCAGGACACTGACGATCCGAAGAAAACGGACAATAATCTTTTGCTCTCTCGATCGATACGCACCGATAGCGTGGCAAGCACACGGATAGCGTGGATAAGCGGGGGAAACGCGATACTTACGAGACGTTGGAATCACACCGATTCGTACATCGAAGTTGGATCGATCGAAGAATTCTTGAATATCCGTCGCGTTCGTTTCGCCGCTACAATCCTCTCGCAGGAAAACTGTTACTTCCGTCGGCTGTCGTTCGTAGACGTCTTCGGTTACGTTCGACGCGTACGAAACGCACGGAGCTCGATCATCGGCGTTCGATAAAGCGAAACAACTAGAAAGGATCACGATCGGGATCCACGACCAGAATCGATCGAAAGAGTTCCCGGCCATGGGCCTCCGACGACGACCCTTTTGGCTCGGCGGTGCTCGGTGCTCTCGGTGTTTAGTTCGATCTCGATGCGGTCCGTCTTCTCGGTGGATCAGCCGATCTATTGGCCGGTATCTATTCGATTCCGAGCTCCTTTCCTCTCGACGTATACACTGCGCAACCAATCGGAACCAATGCACTCCTCCAATTTCGCTCGTAATCGGTTTTCGATCCGACATCGACACCGACACCGACACCGACACCGGATCGCGATTCTCGTAATCTCGTAATCTTGTAATTTCGTAATCCCGCAATGCCGTCCGTTAAACGCGACGAGCCGATTAATCAAATTTTCTTGTTGCTTGTTGTCGCTAGGGGAGATTTTATTTATGGCAAATACCTGTGACACGCGCGGAAGTATGGGACGATAAACGACGATCGGGAGCGGTAGTAATTAGAGCGTGTACGATCTTTTCGTACAAAAAAAAAAAAAAAAAAGAAAAAAAATACGGTGCCGTACAACTTAATCACGCTAGACTAAAGCGCCGTAAACATTTTCCACCACATTTAGTATTGTTGCCGACGCTAAAAATATCGAAATACTTTCGAAGAATCTTCCGCGATTGATATTTAACGAGTCCACCGGACATACCGATTCTCGTATTTTATTCGTACTGTGATTATTGTAGCGTTTTACCTGGATTCGATTCGTTTCTTGTCGTTTCTCGTCGTTTCGGTTCAGTTTTAATCGACCGTTTTATCGTTCAACGCTACAACCGATTATTATTCAAGTAATCTCGGTAATAGTTGTAGTTGAACCGCGTTTCTCTTTGTACCGTGAAAACACCGGCGACAACCTATCGCGTTTGTAAAGAATCCGACCAGCGTTTCTACGACCAGGATCTTTCGTTCTATACGGTTCAGCGCTTAAATCAACATTGCGAACTGTATCGAAATCATTTTCCGTTTCGGCGAGGCAACCGGAAGGGTAAATAGGAAAGAATGGTCGCGCGTTGTGTCAACGTAACTCGTTTTTCTGTTCCTACGGCCAAGTGGGTTCTTGAAAATTCCTTGTTCCTTGATCGTTAGACGCGAATAAATCGAAAATCACGAACCATTTTCGGTGATCGGTTTGCTTTAGGTCCTGATTCGCTGCAAATCGAATATACGTTATCTGTATTTGACCAACAATTTCAAAATTCCTGTCAGATTTATTTGGTACGGATGTACGATACAACGTGGAGACGACGCAGAGTTTGGTCGGTCCTTTTCCTCTCTCTCGACGTAACGAACGATACCGGGAAAGGTGAGAAGGTCCGTCTGTCCGTGAGAACGGATTCGTTCGAATTCGTTCGCTCTTACCGTTTTTCTCCTCTGGAGGAACGACTGCGATACAGTTGTTCTCTCCTCTTTTCCTTGCCTATACACCAGAAAGGATTCCGTGTTTTCGACGAGATTTTAAAAACACGCATATCGTGAATCACTCCAGACAAATATTACGGTTCGGTTCGGTTCGGTTTTCCTTTTCTACTTGGTTGAAGCTTCTATTATTTTCGACGCGAATCAAAGAAAGCACGCACACGCAATCAAACAGGAGCCGCAAAACACGAAAATCAACAGAAAAATTAGAAACGTTCCTGGACGGTCCGAACGCCTCGGCGTCCGATATCGAACTAACTTGCCTACCTCCCTTCTACACATGCTCCGGAGCTGACGTTATCACGAGGGAGGTTTGTCCCGGGAACAAGACGAGCGAGCAACCAGCATGCAGTCCCGCACCGTGCTCGCTCCCTGCTCAGTATCATTTTCGCTTCGATTCGTGAATCATCCTTTCTGTTCCGTGCTGTTCTGCCCTGTCCTGCCCTCTCCTGCCCTCTTCAGTTCTCATCTTTTCTCCTTCAACCTCATTCATTGTTGAATTAGTCGACATTCTGATGCCAGACTCTACGTATGTATGCATATACGTAGTATGTACATACGATGTATGTACGTATCCGTACGAAACAGTTGAACGCAAACCAATTTTGCTTCAACAGTATACCCTATCCTTGCTTACACTATGACGTCGTTAATATAATCTACCAGTTGCTTTTTTTTCTATGAATAACTTTTTCTTCAGTTTTTCTATAACCATGCTCAATATATGGAACAAGAAGAATCGATCATGTACCTAGTCCTAAAACCTAACACTTATGGGAATATCAGCCAGAATCATTTGTTCTATTCCTTAGGGGTTGGATATTAACAGAGAGGAAACGAGAGTGATCACAGCCGGGATTTTAGTGTCCCCGGTATAGTGCTGTTCTTTAGTCTCTTTTCCACGTATTGGCAAAACGCCCAAGCTTGTGGCCGATTAGTGTGCAGGATTCTATCGCTGGGTGGCCCCACGTATATCTTCCGGCAAAAATCTGCAAACAGCGCCATTACCTCGTAGTGGCAAAACGCCCAAGCTTGTAGTCAATTAGTGTTGATGGTTCTGCCGCTGGGTGGCGCCACGTGCATCTTCCAGGAAAAATCTCTGAACAGCGCCATTACCTCGTAGTGGCAAAACGCCCAAGCTTGTAGTCGATTAGTGTTGATGGTCCTGCCGCTGGGTGGCGCCACGTACATCTTCCGGGAAAATCTGCGAACAGCGCCAGTACCTCGTACCGGCAAAACGCTTAAGCTTGTAGCCGATTAGTGTTCGGGATTTTGCCGCTGGGTGGCGCCACACGAAAGGTCCGAGAAAATCTCCGAACAGCGCCAGTACCTCGTAGCGGCAAAACGTCCAAGTTTGTAGACGATTAGCGTTCAGGAGTCTGCCGCCGCGTGGCGCCACAGTCCGGTGGCGCTATTCTCAGGAGCAGATGATTCCTGCTGTTTGCTGCACTACCCCTAATGGGAATGTCGGCACGAATCATTTGTTCTGCTTTCGGAATAGGTTAGGTGAAAGCCAAGCGGCTAGGTGTCACAGTGAAGTTTGCTTGATAACGTATTTATTAAACTGTATTAAAGAAGTACAAGTATCTCTGGTTTATCTGTTA
>JAQQRO010012135.1:7101-29674 GCA_028454255.1 Halictus ligatus
CCTGGTTATAATGAAACCAGCAACCTTTTACACAGCTTAATGGAAATTGTTGCTGCAATGTGTTCATTGCTGCAATTTCATAATCTGTCATTGTCATTCTTAAATTCTTATTAAGCATAAGAGATAATTCATTAATTTTGCTTCACAGTGTTGTATACACAGCCTTTGTTAATGTCTCACACAGTACGAAAACACTAGCAACACCCTTTTAGAATAAAGCTTTCATAAGTATAAATTGGAATATTGGACAAACATGTATACATATCTCTATACTAGTTACACAAATGTAATCATTGCACAAGTCCATTAAAATAATATATTTACATAAATTGTATTTTATATATTTACATGAATGTGGATAATATATAACTGTGCTATATGTGGCCGAGTAGGTAAAACCTTAAAAAATAAAATAATTATGTATATCATTATATAAATATAAATTATTCATACAATATATGTTCTATAGAAAAATACTTTGGACAAATGTATAGTCTCTTGGAAACGACATTCTGATAAGTACATTTTGTTACATATCAACGCATAGAGGACATGTGATCATCAATTTCATTCTTTTAAATGGAATCACATATTTTTTGTTGCATTATTTGATGCAGTTCGCCATTTTTTAGAAGGAAGGTACTAAATCGTTTATATTGAATAGTAATGTGTTTAACCAATATTTATTTTGTGTAGGTCTAGAATGAAAATAGAAAATTAATCACAATTTTGCTTAAAATGGTTTAGTATTTTTGCATAAAAGGCAACAAGCTTCGTTGATTGGTTCATTAAACTACATAGCAGTCCATTTAAAAAATGTATGCCACTTTAATATAAGCTCCACACATTCATCAATAAAGAAACCGAGGTATATACCAGTTTGTAGCTTCTTGGAATCACTCCCTTCTTGTCTGAATTACTTTTTTTATACAAAAGCATATAGTATATGTGTATTGTGCATTTATATGAGAAGCATTGGTTTTCCTATATTGCAAAATGTTTGATGTAGTAGGGACAAATTCAACAAAGACATGTTTATAGAAAAAAGCATTTCAACATTTCTCATAAAAGCGAATTGAGCAAAGAGAGCAATAAATTAATTGTAATTTAATTTTAATTGTAATTAACTGTATTTTATAATCTAAAATATATCAAAATTATATTTTACAATGTACTAGTAAAACAACATATTGACAATAAATGTTAATTTTGCTCCTACTGCTTCAAACACTATCAATTTTTACGTAATTCATAAAATTAAATCACATATACCAATCTTTATATTACTTACAGAGAAATACCATCAGCATAAATACATTAAGAGGTATTAAGGGTCTGCAACAGTATTTCAGTGGAAAATAAAATTGCTACTTTACCATCACCATCGCTTATCATTATTTTATAAATATTTTCCATAAAAGAAGAGATTCTTAAATATTCGTATAAAGCAGCTAAACATGGTGGAATGGGAGGGCAACTTTTCTGTCTCTCACGAAGAAGTGTGGCTTTCACACTATTATATGAAAGTACAGATGCAGCATCAGGATATCTTTCATAAAAGAAAATAAATTAATTAATCCACAATTTATATACACATACATAATTTAAAAACTACATTTTACAGTACATACTTTTTAATAAATACTAGAAATTAATACTTACTTTCTACAAACATCGTCGAATATTTGCTTCAATGGAAACGCCGTTTCTCGACAGCATTTCGTGCTTCATTTTCTGTTCATCGATCCTATGCAAAAGTTTCGAATGATTGTGATCGTGTAACAATCTAATACAACCATCACCGACGTCCATTATTGCCCCGCGACACCCCGCGACACCCCGCGACACCCCGCGACACCCCGTAGTACGGCGTGTATTACAGCGAAAAATATTTTTTGTGCGATTGTCTTTATTATACGTATAATTATTATATACGTAAATAAAGCTACCGACCGATTTTCCGGAAAGTTTTTCCATTTTTAAAACAGCACGTAACAGTGAAAGTAGCACAATATAAAGAATACAAACCTCTATAAGAGAATTGAATAGCAAATGAACATGTATGAAGTTACGAACAGAAGTGTCTGAAACAAACGAAAGTTAACGACAAAACAAATGACTGCAGAGACCATGTGTAAAGCTAGGATTGGTTCATTTATTTATTTATTACTTACTTCACTCATATATATATTTTTATTCCGAAGTCTTTCACATGCACGAAAATTGAACATTTTCATCTAAATAATATACACCTAATTCTGTTTTTACACGATAGATACGTTCCCGAAGAATACGTATAAAAAAATGTACTCAAATTTTCTTCGGGAACGTATCTATCGTGTAAAAACAGAATTAGGTATATACAATTTTGCACTAATAAAGAGTAAATGATAGTAAAGATCTATTACACGACAATTGGGCATTTACGTTCTATATTACAAACATAAGTGAGTATACAATAACAGAAAAACGAATAAGACTTGTACATTTTGTATGTATCTTTCATGTTTTCACAGATGCATACAATCAGATTTGAATACAATTAAAATCCATAATATATTACCTTTCTTGTACTTAAACAATTGTAACCGTATATTCGCATATCACTTGTCCCCAAGTATTAATTTGATTTCTACCTTGACTAGTTCACGCGAAATCGACACTATCTTGCGGGGGCCGGTTACTGCCCCGTCTTCCCTACGCGTGTCAATTCGCGAACGGGTTGGATTCGTGCCTCCAGGCACTGGAAGGCGGTGAGGTTTGGACGAGACAAATAAAGTTTATAGACAGAGTTCTGGTAAAATGGGTAATATATTCTAGGTAATATTCTTTCCAAAATATAATGTGTCGTAGAAAAAGTGTTTATATACACGCCGGCTCACGATCCTTCCCTACGTAGCGGGCAATAAATATCGTTTTAATGACGCGCCGAATTCCGAGTATCGGTAATCCCTACCGTATACTAGTAACCTGTAAACACGCGACGTCTACCGGGTGACTACGCACGCAGCTCTCTCGTTTCGCATCTACGCCTGGATTTCAATACCCGATCTTCTCGTCTTAATATGAATCGCGACCCGCGACATGCGAACTTGTTACCTGTCTCACCAACCATACATTCGGCCGCAAGTACGTGCGAATGGCATGGATGGAGCCGTGCACTAAGCCAACGGTCACGCCACGCTAACAAGGATTATGCTCTTCGACACGGTACGTGGCCTCCGAACGTATTCCGCCTAGATAGCGGCAGAATGATTGTGCATTGTAATACCGTGTGTTATTCAACCCTAACCTAGCCAATCATAGCCTTTTTTTCCATGGATGTAATCACTTTACGGACCCCCCCCCCCCCCCGGGAGTTGCACCGGGTTATGTGGGACCCCTCGGCAGGTGAGTGCAATGCCGAGTACACCCACTAACTCCACCCCGTCCGTCCCTAGGCTCCTGGGGGCACCCGTGTTCTGCGCGCGCATTTCAATCCGGTGTGTCCCCGCCTTTGCATGCTACCCTGGAGGGGAGTGCGCGGCCCCCTCCCGTTCATACTCTATCCGAAGGCACCGCACAACGGACGACGCGGTGCCTTCCCCCCCCCTTTAATCCGACCGTTGGTTAGATTAAAGGCCAATCCCGTTGGCCTCCGCCCGGGATGCCCGACGGCTTCCGGAGACGCCGTTGGTGGCCGAGTATAAGGGGATAACCGATCCCCCGCCTCGAGATCATCAAGGGCGTCCCCGCCCGGGTCAGGGGTGTCGTAACGGGGGCACGAACCCGGAGCGTACCCTGCGCCGCCTCCCCCACCCCCTTCGGCCGAAATCGTTATTGCGCACCCGATCCCGTTCCGCGGCCTCCTTCTGCAGCATGACCTGCTCGCAGAAGGAGGCAAATCCCCTCCACGCCTCCCCGCCGCCGGCTGCCGCAACGATGGCAGCCGGGAGCGAGAGATCGTGGCCCACCGCGCGCCGCAGGGCACGGCGCTCTCCTCCCCATGCCGGATACTCCTCCAGAGTGTGTTGCGCCGTGTCCCGCGGCTCGCCGCAGTGGTGAAACGCCTCCTCGGCCTCCCTCCCGATGTGACACAGGTAGTCGCCTAAGCACCCGTGCCCGATCATCACCTGCGTCACTCGATAGGAGACCCTATACCCCATCCATCCCCTGTTCCACCGGTCGAACACCGGGAGGATGACCCGCACGGCACGCCTCTCGCCGGCACGGCCAGCCTTGTTAAGTATTTTAACATTATAATCATCTAAAAAAATATGTTCAATTAATTATCCGTACTGCTTGGTTATATGAAAAATTTAAGAAGATAACCAGACACTGCCCCATGCTGTATTCTCGGGGAGTTCAATGATGCAGGAGTCGCACCTGGTAACGTTTCTGCATCCATTCATTCTAGTGTACATTTAACAACAAATTATATATATTAATTACAATTATATATATAATTTTTAATTATTGTGTGGGTATTTAGAGGAGAGGGGGTGGGGGATTCTAAATGGGAACATAGAGGGAGACGAGGTAGGAGAATGGACGTATATAGGAAAGAGGGAGAAGTCGGTGAAAGATTATGTAATAGGAGATGAGGATACGAGGGATGGGGTGGAAAGGCTGGAGATTGGTGAAAGAGTGGTCTCGGACCATATGCCGCTGACGGTATGGCTTAAGGGAGAAAGGGCAAGTTGGACAAGGAGGGGGGAACGAAGGAGGAGAAGGTTGGTGGGGTGCTGGACGGAAGAAGAGGTGGAGGAGTTCAGGAGGAAGTTTGGGAAGAAGGGAGGGGGAGAGAAAGGAGTAGAGGAGGACTGGAAAGAATTGAAGGGGAAGATAAAGGAGGTGATAGAGGGGTTGGGGAAGAGAACAGGGGGGAGAAGAAAGGTTGGTGGGATGAGGAGTGTAGGGAAGAAAAGAAGAAGGTGAGGGAGGAGTTGAGGAGATGGAGAAAGAGGGGTGGAGAGGGGATAGAACTAAGGGAGAACAAAGTAGCATACAAGAAATTATATGAGGAGAAGAAGAAAAAGGACAGGGAAAAATGGGAAAGAGAGGTAGAGGGAATAAAAACGGAAAGGCAAGTATGGCAGATGATGAGGAAGGAAAGGAAGAAAGGGTCCGGCGTGGATGAGAGAATAAGGATGAACGAGTGGGATGAACATTTTAGAGAGTTATTGGGGGGAGTAGAGGATAGGGTGGGGAAGGGTGAGTCCAAAAGGAGAGACGAGGATGGTGAAGGAGGGAAAAGCGGCAGGTGGGGATGGAATACTAAACGAGGTGTGGAAGTTTGGAGGGGAGGAAGTGGAGGAATGGTTGTGGAGGGTTTGTAATAAGGTATGGAGGGGGGAAGGTTGGCCGGATGACTGGACGGAGGGGGTAGTTATTCCAATCCCAAAGAAAAGTGAAAGTAGGAAGGTGGGAGAATATAGAGGGGTTACCCTGACGCAGACGGCGTATAAAGTATACGCAGCGGTTTTGGCGGAGAGGTTGAGGAAAGAAGAGGAGGGGAAGGGGATGCTGCCGGACAGTCAGACGGGTTTTAGAAAAGGACTGGGTTGTGTGGACAACGTGTATGTGCTAAATTATTTAGTAAACAGACAAGTGAGGAGAAAACTGAGAAGGCTGGTGGTCATGTTTGTAGACCTGAAACCAGCTTTTGACTCAGTGGACAGGGAGGTATTGGTGAGGGGGTTGAGAGAAAAGGGGGTGAGAGAAGGTTTGGTAGGGAGATGCGAGGAGATCTTAAGGGAAACAAGGGGCAAGCTGAATGTAGGGGATGAGGAAGGGGAAATGTTTTGGACGGCAAGAGGGGTGAGGCAGGGGTGTCCACTGAGTCCGATGTTGTTTACACTGTTGTTGGCAGACATTGATGAGGTGCTGGAAAGGGGGTTTGGGGAGGGGTAAAAGTGGGAGGACGGCATACGCGGCATACGCGGAGAGATGAAGGGCATGATAGGGGTGTTAGAAAGGTATTTGGACAAGAAAAGACTGCCGCTCAATGCTGAAAAGTCTAAGATGATGTGGTGCAGGATGGGAGGGGGAAGGTGGAAAAAGGTGACGTGGAGGTGGAAAGGGAGGGTGTTGGTGGAGGTCAAGCAATACCGATACCTCGGTTACGTGATAAAGAGGGATGGTGGTCAGGAAGAACAAGTGGCGGAAAGGATAAGAAAGGGGGCGGCAGTGATGCGACAAGTGTGGGGAATAGGGAAGAGGAGGTTGTTCGATAGATTAGTATGGCCAGTGATGAGTTATGGAGTGGAAGTATGGGGGTGGAAGGAAAGGGAGGGTATGGAAAGGATGCAGGAGAGGTACTTGAAGTGGGTGTTATGGGTAGAAAGGTGTACTCCCGGGTACATGGTTAGGGAGGAGCTACAGAGAGAGCTATTGAGGGGAAGGCGGGGTTCAGGGCATGGGGATATGAAAAAAAGTGAAGCGAGGGCAGAGGGGGGGGGGGACAATGGCGAGATTGTGCTGGGAAGAGTTGAGAGGGTGGTGTAGGAGGGGGGGGGTAGTAGGAGAAGGGTGGGAGAAAGAGAGACGGGACTTTTTTGAAGAGAGGGGATGGACAATGCAGGAGGTGGAAGAAATGAGGGAGGAGAGGGGAGAGGAGATAAGTGGGGAGGTTGTAAAAAGGGAGAAGGAAAGGCAGAGGGGGGAAAGGCGGGAGAGGATGAGGAACTCAAGGTACAATAGATGGTATGGAATGGTAAAGGGGGATGGGTTGCCGGGTTATCTGAAGAAAGGGTGGGGGAGAGTAGATGGCAGAGGGTGGCGAGGTTTAGGTTAGGAAATGGTATGAGGGAGGGGAGATATTGGATGAGTGAAGAGGAGAGAGAGTGTAGAATGTGTGGATGGGCGAGTGAGTCATGTGTGGGAAGAGTGTCTGAGGATGGATGAAGAAAGAGGATGGCTAGAGAGTATGTGGGAGGTGTTGGATGATTGGGGGGGAGGGGAGAAGTGGATGAGGAGGGTGGAGGAGTGGAGGGAGGGGTCAAAGGAAGGTCAGGGATGAATGGGGAGCGACCGGAAGAGGGGGTCTGCTGAATAGGGAAGGGGGGGATAGGAATGCGAGTGTGTGTGAACGGATGGGTGAGGGAGAGATGTGCGAAGTTTGTTATCTTTGTTCTAGGTTAAGTTAAGTTAGGATAGGATGGGGACGGCTTCGTCTCTCTCTCTCTCTCTAGTGCGAGATTGGTCTTTTTTTTGCGGTTTTTGTTTTTGTTTTTTTTTGCGGTTTGATGCGTGTTAGGTTAAGGTAGGTTAAGAGCGGAGCGAAATTGGAAGGAGGAGGCGAATGTGCGGTTTTTAAAAATTGTAACCCTTAGGGGATCAATAATAAATTATATATATATATATATATATATAGGATTATCAGTTGTTTCGGCAAAACAGTTAGCATCAGCAATTTCCTCATTAATATCTTCATCTGTACAAAAAATATTTTAATTGTATGCAGTAGCTTTAAAATTCTAAATACATATTTACCTGCCAATGCACTGATTGTATTGATTTTAAAAATTGTGTCCTTATGATGGAATATACTTAAAAACTCCTTTAGAGATAATCTAAAAAATCATATAAATTTGAAAACATATATAAAATACAAATAATTATAAATAGAAAGAGTGATACACCTAACTTTCAGTATCAAATTCAGCTTGATCGTTAGCAATATTTTTCCTTCGACTAATATTTTCAAGAGTACGTGGTTTTCGAGATGCTACACCATTTTGTAGACGATTCAAACCTAATTCTTGATCCATAAGCAAATCTCTTATTTTTTCTAAAATTTAATTACATTTAACTACATACTGCTGCATATTTAGAGTGACATGACAAACGATGTAAATATATAGTTATTAAATTGTAAAGAGATTTATTGAAAAAAATTAAATAATACTATACCCAGAAATGCCCAAACGTTTATGTTCTGTTTTCCTAATTTTAGACCAGCAACATTAAGGAAAGACTCTGCAATATTGTTAGTGCGTATTGGACAATTGTACACGCTCACTTGCGATGTCCTATTTAACCAATTAGTTCGCATGTAAGTCATAAATAAAAGAACATTGGGAAAATTACTTGCTATATTGTCTGCCTCTTCTTGTATAATTAATATGGCTTCTTGAAACTTTGTTTCAGGTACTAAAGCCAGAGACATTGCCATACGCACAACCGTATTAGGTACATTAGTCAAACCAAGCTTGCGCCACTTTCGAAGAATAGCCTGCAATATATGTATGACAAAAAATGTAGTTTTCTATAATAGACAAATTGTATTATGTATGATAACATATAACTTCAAACAGTGTCACAAACTTGACAATAATGACACCAGCAACCATGTGTATGTGCATTAGGGAATAACTCATGTAGAGTTGTAACAGCGGCTGCTTCATAATCACTCATTATGAATCTTATATTATTTACCAATTCAGGTATTAAATTAACACGTTGAATGCCATGGGGGCCACCGGTGACCGGCGCGCTCGGATTGATAAAAATATATATAATTCAAACAAATGACAATACTTATATTCTCTTATTATTATCATGGTTGATGTCACCGGCGACCCCCGTCGCAATTAACATGCCAAACATGGTTGTATACTGTAACTTATCTATTGCAGATAATATTACGATATTATATGTATCGCATAATAGAAAATTCATCGTGGCGCTGCGGACAATTCCTCTAAAATTGGCGTGGCATTCAACGTGTCAAATATCTTTTTCCATATAGAAGCATATTGTGTAGTCGTTCGTCTTTCACATAGAACAAGTATAGTTGTAATACCCTGAAGAAAAGCAATTCTTTATGTTCGTGAAGGAGCATTGCATACAATTTAAGAAGTATATCTAATATACATTATGTTTTACATTATCCATGTAGTGTATATGGATGGTGTAGAGCTGTCCCATGTGAGGCTTCTTGGGTAAAACCTAAAATTACAGACGACTATTATTATCTACTATTATTATTATTATTATCTACTAGCTACTCGGGCGGGTTGCCCTTGCGGACGGCGCACAATGCGCGCACCAATGACATTACAACTTTAGAACGACTGGACTTTAGCAATTAATATTAATGCCTCGTTGTGAAGTTATCTTTGTATTTGGTCCACAAATCAATCGGTTTTGATGGGAAGCATGTTGCGATATCGTCGAAAACAATGTTCGTATTTGATGAGCGTATGACGAAAAATGTTGGAAAAGTTGCCCGGAAAAATTGGAATTTTGGGAAAAAATGAGACTTCCCACACCGCGACCGCCGCGGGATAGCCATGACAGCGTCACCTACCGCGGTCACCGCCAGATGGGCAACGCGACATAGCGAGTTTCTCGCAAGTAAAGTCCACGACGGCCTCATTTTCACGAACCATCAGTCGATATGAATAATAGTTCATTGAACTGACTTTTTTGTTCGTTTTAACGCCTGTAAGCGGACAATGCTTTGTTTCAATTGGTTTTCTGTCATATCACCATTTTTTCATTGCAATACTTTATGATACACCACATTTTTTGTTTCGTTTTCAGGCGCATAGACAAACAAAGCTGATGGTATTCCGACACGGGAACAGGCGACATACAATTGACCATGCGAGAAGCATGGATTTTCAAGATTAATGCCGCAAAAACTCAATGACTGCCCATGTGATTTGCTTATTGTCATTGCGAATGCAAGCCGCACCGGAAATTGCAAGCGTTTAAAGTCAAATGGCATATCGATCGGAATAATTGGGATGCGTGGTATCAAAACGTCTTCTTCTTTGTACTTTCCCGTATGAATTGTTGCTTCGATGACGTTGTTCATTAATTTCTTCACCGCAAGTCGAGTGCCATTACAAAGACGTGGTTGATTGATATTTCGCAACATTATGATTATCGATCCGACTTTCAATTGGAGACTATGCGACGGTAACCCGGGCAATTCCAGCGAATTTAAAAATTCGGTTGGATAGTTGACGACATCATCTTGGCTAGTAACGGAATCGACCGATTTGTACGTCATCAATTCGCCAGCAATTTTAGTTTGAATCGTTAAATTCAATTTGTCGACATCAATGTTTTTCGCAGCTAATATAGCACGTTCGCTCAACCAAACATGATTTTTGTAATTTTGAGCAATGTTTGGGAACACCTTTTGTATGAGTGTTACGAGCCAGGGCTGCGAGCAACGCGAGAGGCCGGCGAGGGGTTGTTATCCCAAGAATATGGTTTCAATTTGGAAATCTTTGTTAATCTGAATTTAACATTAGCAAGCCTCGTAACTTATATTATTTAATTGATACAATCCGAGCGGTAAGATTGTATCGTGTGGAAACGTTCAATTATTAGATTAGGATGTTTGGCAGTAATTAAAGGTTGTAATTTACGCGAGTTTACAAACGAGACAATTTATTCTGGATTGGAATAGCTTACAATTGTGATTGTTGTGTCGCGAGTGAAGGTAATAAATGTACAATTATAGAAATTTGTTACCTATGGTGCACGGTGTTGACGCACTGGCAATGCGGGGTCGGAGAGCAATTGTTGAAGGCAAAATAGAAACTACACGAACTAACTGCTTCTATAAGGTAACGTTTGATTCGAAAGGGACTTTAACCCGATCTCACCAGAATTTAGTCTGATACGAGTAACGCGACGTGACTTCACGATTGGTATACCGCGACCGGACCACTTCTGAATCTCAACTGAACCGCGTCTCGACTGAACCAAAGAGAATGAAAATGAACGGGTTTATATACCCCAAAAATGAGAGAGAAATGTGTATGTATTATTGTACGATCGCGTACTCGTATTTGACGTTTCCGGTAAGTTTAAGGTTTGCAGCTGGATCTTTTGTTTAAAGGGGTAAAACGAATGGTTAATCAGGATGTTTCCTATCAAAACTATGTTGACAAAATATTCCAGAAGGGGATGTGTTGAGGATTTCCATATTAAGAAATCGTACGGTGTTGCTCATGCTCTGTGCCAGTTGCGTCCAGCCGGAGTACAACCATTAAACAAAGGGGCCTGTTGGGACGCTTTTCGTTCTCAGAAGAGAGATTAGAACGTCTAAACGAAAATGAATCGTGGAGAAACGTCTCCATACGTAACATGAGTTCGGTCTTTGATTCGGTGAATTTGCAAAAATTAACGGGGAATTTAATGCAGCCAGTCGAAATGTCAACGGGGATTTTTCCATTGTCAATGTCCATCAATTGTTTTGAAAATACTTCTCCAAATTGGTCGTTCTGTAGCTTGACTCGCATGTTCATATTTAATTGGATTGTCTTGACGTGTTTCCACAAAACGGACGACTTCAAACATGCATCAAGTTCTTCGGCTGGCGTTGACCTTGAAATCACTGGCAATGTTTGCCGAAAATCACCTGCCAACAGAATCATCCCACCACCAAACCGGTTTTTATTGTTTCGCAGATCTTGCATCGTTCGGTCTAATGCCTCCAAAGACCTTTTATGCGCCATCGTACATTCATCCCATACTATCAATTTGGATTGCTGCAAAACTTTGGCCATCGCACAGTTCTTCGAAAGGTTGCACGTTGGAGTTTCATTTGAGTGCTGAATGAGCTGTTCGACCGCCTTCCAACAACGTAGCTGCAATTCCTGATGAAGCAAGTGCAAGTGCAATTTCATTCTGCGAGCGAATTGTTGCCAAAATCAATGTGATCAAAAAAGTTTTTCCAGTTCCCCCGGGAGCGTCTAAGAAGAAAATTCCTCCAGTTCCATCGTTCACAACTTTCATGAGAGTGTCGTACGCGTATTTTTGTTGCCGATTCAACAGCGGAACGTTCGTTCGAACTGATTCTTTCAATGCTTCACAATCATATTGTTTTTCGCGGTTCAACTCTTGATTAAATGCGTCGTGCATCGGACGATTGAGCGCATGTCCTCAATTAATATCAATGCCTCGTTGTGAATTTCCTCGCTTAGTTGCAAATCTGGATTTGAAGTTCTAGTACGCGCCCGATGCAAAATATCATCAGACATGTTATCTTTGTATTTGGTCCACAAATCAATCGGTTTTGATGGGAAGCATGTAGAGATAATGATCGAAAACAATGTTCGTATTTGATGAGCATTTGACGAAATCACAGCATCTCCGAGGGTGTAATCCCAATGAGTGTCATTCTCTAGCAATCGCAAACGTTGACAGGCTTCTCTATATGTGCCACACAATTCACCATTAACAGTTCGTAGATGTTGGAATGATGTTGGGCTACGAACGTTGACTAATAGCAAACGCAAATAGAAACACTCGTCGTTGCTAGGATGGACTGTGTAAATGCGACCTAATGCATCGGTGGAAAATACATGTGGGTAACCTGGAACTGGATTTCCTTGTTTCCGTCGTTGAAATTTCTTTGATGATTGATGCCAAGTATAATATGTAGGCATTTCGGAGTATAGCAGCGTTCGGGCGAAGTCATCATTCTAGCACATTTAAAAAAAACTGGCCAATGTTGTATATAGCGGTCGCTCAGCTCGTTGTAATGCGTTCCCCGTAGTGAAATATACTCTTTGACCATTTTCCAAATGTACAGCCAAGTGAACAACAGTGGGATGTCTTTCATGAATGGCGAATGAAAAAATGCGCCAAATTGCTTCGTTACTGCTAACATAGCGGTCCATTTGATATTGAGTGACTTCATCGTTGGAATTCTCCGCACCAACTCCAATCACAGCCATGTCACTTCCTTTGGTCACATACTTGCAGATGTATTTGATAGATTTCACGGAATGGCAAGATTCGACGTTGATGTGCGCTTTGAATGTCTTCGAGAATAATGGCGAATACGGAACAATCCAACGATTATCAACTTCAATGTCCTGTTGATTCATTTTGACAGTTGTTGATCTTCCATTGTCTGCAGTCGATCGGCGACGATACAATGGATAACCGTCATTGCCGGTAATTGTTTCTGCTACTAATGCCCGTGGATAACGCTTCGAACCTTTTCCGTCGACCATACACGGAGAATTTGTATTTAATGTTCCACAGGAGCCATGTATCATGTTCTTAGTAACAACCTCATGCAAGCCTGGATCTTCTTCTACATCGGGAATTTCCGCTGATATCACATCATTTATTTCATTCGGTCTCAACTTCTTAATTAACCAAATGAGAATATGTGCGTGTGGCAATCCGCGTTTTTGCCACTCCACTGAATATATCCAACGGCGCGTCTCGACGAACACGTGAAGCTTCACAATGAAATCCATGAGTGATTTCAATTTCTGTATGAAGACTCTTGCGGTGATGTCATGGCGATCGATTGGTGATTGGCCAGGGAATAACTCTTTAAGAAACTCGCTACACCTCGTTAGCCATCTGGCGATGGCCGCGGTAGGTGACGCCGTCGTGGACTTTACTTGCGAGAAACTCGCTACATCGCGTTGTCCATCTGGCGGTGAGCGCGGTAGGTGATGCCGTCGTGGCCCTCTGGCGGCGGTCGCGGAATGAGTAGTCTCATTTTTTCACGAATTTTCCAATTTCCGGCCAACTTTTCCTAACTTTCTTTGAGTAAAAACCTGATTCAGACTACAACGAACATTTAAAAAAAAATTAGCCAAATGGGTCCAGCCGTTCTCGCGTTATGGCGTGACCAACGAATTATTAAGTATATACACATTAAAAGTTTACTTTGAAAAGTTTGATATACTTGATATAAACATTAAGTTAAATAGCTTATGTAATTTATATAACATAGTATAAGTATTGTAGTTATTATTGAAAATAATGATATCGAAACGAACACGTCGTGTCGGTTGCCTGGCCAGAGTTAAACGGAATATCGGCGGCATCGCACACTGAACATCGGTGGCATCGCAAAAACAAAACCGTAACGCAGAGAGCACAGGCAAACATGTAGAATCGGCGGGCGCCCTCTCATTGGCCACCGTTACGGCACAGAGCATGAAAAGCTCACATTCCAACAGCCTTTCCGCTTGAATACTCTGCGCGCGTAATCATACCAAGACTCCGTCGCAGGAAAGAAGAACGCTGCTTCGCAAAAGGCTTAGTGAATATATCCGCTCTTTGTTCATTCGAGCACACAAACTCGACGATCAAATCCCCCTGATCGACCTTTTCCCGGATGAAATGGTACTTTATGACGATATGTTTTGTTCTCTTATGTAACTCAGGGTTTTTGGCTAATCTAATCGCGCTCTGATTATCCAAAAACAAAACAGTAGGATCGTCTCCCATCCGCCCCAAATCTTTTAACAACTTTCGCAGCCAAACGGCCTCTTTAGCTGCCGTGGCTGCCGCAACATACTCTGCTTCAGTCGTACTGAGAGTTACAAGCCTCTGACGCTGAGAGGCCCAAGTTACAAAGCCGCTCGCCAGGCAAAACGCAAAACCAGAGGTCGAGCGTCTCGTCTCAGGATCGCCCGCAAAATCCGAGTCAGAAAATCCAATCAAGTTCATTTCATTCTCATTCCTCTCGTACAAAATGCCGTAGTCTAACGTCCCTGACAAATACTTTATAATTCTCTTAACCGCTTGCCAATGACTATCATTGTGTTTATTTAAAAACTTACTGACGTTGTTAAGAGCATACGCCAAATCCGGACGCGAGACTATGGCCAGAAACATGAGTGAACCCACTGCTTCACGGAAAGGTACATTCTCTAACACGGTCTCGTCGCCATCTACCGGGGCTAATATCGCATTTGGATCAGCTGGTATCGAAACTGGCTTCGTATTTTCACAACCGAATCTCTTCACAATTTGGTTCATGTAGGATTTTTGGTGAATAAACATACTTTTTCGCTTACGATTTCTCATGATTTGTACACCTACAAACGTAAGGTATTTTTTCAAATTTTCATTCACGTACTCCTTGCCGTTATCGCTTCGAAGATATTTAATAGACCGACTGAATTTATTAAAGATCATTCGTTCGTATTCCTTGAATTTTTCCGTAACATCGGACTTGTGACGCAAGAAATAAACATTTCGGTAACCCGACGCCTCGTCTATGAAAATCACGTAGTACTTCGCACCCCTTACCGATTCGACGGACATTGGACCCCCGATATCCGAATGAATAAATTCTCCCGGTAACCAATCCCGCCTATCTATTGACTTTTTAAAAGGTAACCGATGAGCCTTTCCCAGCTGGCACGCGTCGCAAAAGAAATCATCGATTCTCGAAACACTCACACCAGATACGAGCTCTTTATTCAACATATCACGCAGTGTCGCTTTGTTTACATTACCCATTCTCTCATGCCACATTTGGAAGCTTGTTGTTGACACATTTGCTTCTACACTCTCTTTCGCGTCATCATTCTTTAACGTAACAAACAACATCTTGTAAATGCCATTCGCATGGTTTATGCCTTGAGCTCTCACAGACTCATTGCTCGAAAAAATAACACTATTTTTTGCGAACGTCACCTCAAACCCCTTTGAGGCACATTCTCCTACCGAAAATAGATTTTTCTTTAGCTTCGGCACATACAAGACGTTGTCGATTCTAGACGGGAACCATTCATTATCAACAAACTTTATAACATTTACATAACCCGAACCAAACACTTCACAGACACCGTCATCACCTAGTAAGGCTTATTCACCGGCAGATGTCACAAACTGGTGAAGCCAGTCGCGTCTGTAGGTGATATGTCTTGATGCGCCGCTGTCTGCAATCCAGACATCACCGATGTCCATTCGCTGGATACTTCTGATCGATGCCACGATCTTCTTTTGTTGACCGCCTTCATGTGTTGAAACAAAAGCGCAACTCTGCGAAGAATCTTTCGTATCTTCTTTGTCTTTTTTTCTCGCGGGACACTCCCAAGCAAAATGCCCTTTTTTATGACATTTATAACACTCGACATTCTTTTTGTCCTTCTTGGGTTTCTTGTCGGTGTTACTACTCTTCTTTTTCTCGCTCAATCGCATCGCTGAAAAAGCTGTTGCAGATTCGTCATCAGCGGAGAACCGCGTTTCTTCCTTAATGAGCCGCTCTTGTAGATTATCGATTGTTTGCCTCTCCGCATCCACGCTGTCCCATGCGGTTTTCAAGGCATTAAACATAGCGGGAAGGCTTGCCAAGATTTTTGCCATAATCGCTATGTCAGATACCTTCTCTCCCACGTCCGCTAGTTGACCCGCCATATTCTGAACCTTGGCCACGTGCTGCACTACAGAATCACTAGAATTCATTCGATATTCGTGAAATCTTTGCGTCAGAATAAGTTTATTCGTTTCCGATTTCTGTTCGCGTATCGCGATTAATTTTAGCCACATTTCCCGCGCATGGCCACAGGTCAAAACGCATTGCACGTGAGGCATTTCCATAGCGGATGAAATCAAGAACATGGCCTTTGCGTTGTCCTCTCTCCAAATCATCAGCTGTTCGACTTCCTCCGGCTTTACCCTCGTGCCGTCCACGATATCGTCGATGCCGCTCGCCACGAAAATGGCGTTCATTTGAAAATTCCATAGCTGGAAATTTTTGCCGTCAAACTTGACCACGTTTCGAGTTGAGATTTGATCCGACATGTTTGATTCGCACAAACAGTACAGGCCTTAGGAATTCTTGATTTCGCTCTTGAGAAAAACGCTGACCGAACCTCTATTTCACACGTAACCGCACTTCGCGCGCGATCACGATCGATATCACCCTTTTTTCAATATATTCAGTTTACACAGGCTGCGAACCTGGGCCCATAACCTATTGAAAATAATATATTGAAAATAATGATAACTTAACGAACACGTCGTGTCGGTTGCCTGGTCAGAGTTAAACTGAACATCGACGGCATCGCACACTGAACATCGCAAAGACGCAAAAACAAAACCGCAACGCAGAGAGCACAGCCAAACATGTATAATCGGCGGGCGCCCTCTCATTGGCCACTGTTACGGCCCAGAGCATGAAAAGCTCACATTCCAACAAGTCGAAAAGGAGCCACGCTTCAACTCGGATCAAGGCCTTAGGAAGCCTGATCTAATAGCAATAAAGGGGGACGCGGCTATTGTACTTGACTCGCAAGTGGTCGGCGAACATATGGCTCTGGACACGTCACATGTAAATAAGTGCAATAAGTACCAGCACCTTGCTGGCGCCATAAAAGAGAAGTACCGGGTCACCGAGGTATCCTTCGCGTCCGCCACTCTGTCTTACCGCGGGGTATGGAGTGCCTCATCAGCCAACGATCTAATTAAAAGGAGCTTACTCAAGAAAGGAGAGCTGAAGATCATCTCAACTCGAGTCCTCGTTGGCGGACTCAATAGCTTCTGGAGATTCAACCGCGTGACAACAACCCATAATAGGATGAACGAAGCCACTAGAACGGGGGTGGGCTAGGTGGGAGGACGCTTCAAATCCCTAACGGAATACCTGCCTTACAGGCAAAGATGCTGCCTGCCTTACGGGCATAATAAAGAGGAGTTTTAGTGGGTATAACACCACCGGAGCCCCCCACTACCGGCAAAACTACATCATTGTCGGTGTGCATAAAGCATTTCTCCTCTCAAAAAAAAAAAAGAAGCGTCAACTGCATGATGGTGGAGACCTAGGAACTTGAGCTGTGGGGTCTCGCAGTCATAGACTGCGATTACGCTACTCTGGACTCTGTCGCTAGCTATCATGCACTGACGGGACTGATGGAGTGGTTCCGCATCACTCATCGTCTGAGGTGTCGGACTGGGCTTGCCTGCTCTAGTATCCAAGATGAAGAATTTAATCCACTAAGGGTTCTGACCTTTGTTTAGCAAGGCGGTTGAAAGTCGACCAGTCTAGCTGTGTAAGGACGTAAGACGACGTGTAATCCATCCGCTTGTCGGTTGGATTCGATTGATCTACATGTGACCATGCGGTATACCGCATGCCGTGTAGATCAATTTTTTTGCCATTTAAGGCTTTTTGGAGGTTCGCGGCTGAAAGCACTACGCCGCCAGTACTAAGCCATGTATGGCTGTGGGCACAGCGCCCGTGGTCCATGCATGCGGGCTGACGGTGGGGTTGCTGCCAGACCTCGCGCCGTTACTACGAAGCAACACGCCGCTACGACTTTGTTGAGGTGCTGCGATGAAAGCACTACGCCTCCAGTTTACATCATGTACGGCCTAGCCACTGGGCCTGTGGTTCGTGCATGGTGGCTGCCGGTGTCGTCGCTGCCAGACTGCGCGCCGTGGATGCAAAGCAACACGCCGCTGTGAGCGAGCATTATTATGTCGAAGACCTGACTAAGCCAAGGCAGCAGGCACACTCGCAGCCTTACCAGCCCTGACGTCTCCACACCAGCTCAAGGCAACACGCGGCTGCTGACCATAGCAATGGATCACAAATGGATTCATATAGTTACTGTGGGGAGATTGATGCGAATATATAGCCTGTCGCTCCCAAATGTCACTATGCAGTGCCTCCTCGGGGCGCCCGCTGGATACCATTTTTATAACATGGGAACTAAATCGATAGTGGCGAAGCGCCTCAAAGGGTCTCAGCCCATGTGCCCAGCTCCACGCACGATGTGAGGCCAGAAAAGGAGCGAGTTTCTCGAGGGGCTTTTGGCTGTCAATCCGTCTGTCCCCCCACTCGCAGCCAAATGGAAGAAATCGAAAATAATGATATACCACGCCCGGGTTCTCGGATGGCCCGGGCAGTGCGAGTGAGGATGAATGTGGCATCAGGAGCTGGTGATGCAGCCGGAACATCGGCCACGCCTAAACATATCGTGCCTCAGCAAAGTTCTGCCACACCTTCGGCCTTTCCATGCAGGGTTCTGCGGCCGAGAGTTTCCAACGCGGATAGGCGTCGGGGTTCATATGCGCCGTGCCCATCCGATTGAAGCAAACAACGCTATTGATGTCGAACGCCGTAAGGCACGTTGGGACGACGAGGAGGTGTGTCTCCTGGCGCATGCTGAGGCCACCGCGACCTCAGCCGGGGTTCACTTGAACCTCTTCAAGACGATGAGAGGAGAAGCGATCGCGTTTCTCATTGAGGAATGCACGCGTCTTCGGAGCTATCAGGCTGGTAAACTGTGCGATATCGCACAGCCCATAAAGCAATCTCCAGATGGTTAGGTCATATTTTTCACAAAAAGGAGAAGCGGCTGTCTCGTCCCCCGACTAGACAACGAAAGCGTACTCCTCCCTACACCAAAGAGAGTAGAGAGCAGAAGCGCTGTAGAGAATATGCCATAATGCAGAAACTCTACAAGAAGAACAGGCGAGGCTGCCTTAATTATATCCTTGAAGGAGAGCAAGATAGGAATCGTCCCTCTCCCCAGGTCTTCGGTGAATACTGGAAACCTCTCATTAAGCAATCCAGTATCGCCGACGGGGATTTGACGGGACTCCTTGACGCCTCCTCGGGAATAAGGCAGCGTGCGACCGTCGATACGGCTGCCCGTGGGATTCATCTCGAGGGCGCCGGAGAGAGCACGAGCCCCTCGGGGCTCAATAAGTCTTCCCCATGGCGGCCTATCAGTCGTTTCGAGGTTGAGAAGCATGCCGTACGGGACGGTTCTGCACCAGATTTGGACGGTATTACACCTCGTGAGTGGAAGTGCGTCCCTTCCACTCTTCGCGCATTACTGCTAAACCTCCTGGTCTTTGCAAGAGAGGTCCCTAGGACAATGTCCATCACCCGGACGGTCTTCCTCAGGAAAGCCGTGAAATCAGATAGGCCCTTGCCATCTGACTATCAGCCCCTGAGTGTAAGTTCCGTCCCGTTGAGGCAATTCCACCGCATTTTGGGGACTAGATTCGTAGCGCTTGATATTATCGATGATCGTCAGCGAGGATTCAAGCTGGTGGATGGTGTATGTGAAAACGTCATTATCCTCATAGCTGCCCTCGCTGACGCAAGACGCAGGAACAGGTCCCTGCATATGGCTTGTGTTGACGTGGCGAAGGCATTCGACACGGTCTCGCACCTTGCTATCTTTAAAGCCATTGAAGAAGCGGATTTACCACCAAGCTGCCTCTAGTACATGCGCTCGACCTATGCTGCCGCGGAGACCAGACTGCAGCTTGACGGTTTTTTGGAATCGCCAATCCTGTTGGGTCGTGGAGTACGCCAGGGAGATCCTCTATCGTCCCTTGTGTTCAATCTGGTCGTGGATAGAGCACTTGGGACTCTCTCGGAGGACGTTGCTTCATCATGGGTGATACGCGCATTAACGCCCTGGCCTATACCGACGACATTGTGCTCCTGTCGTCTACGAAGCAGATGTGGCCTCGAGATTAATGCAAACAAAACCGGAGTTCTCTCTCTGATAGCATCCGGACGTGAGAAGAAAGTGAGGGTCTTAACAAGCCCAACATTCCTTCTTGGGGATGTCCTTCTTCCACAGAAGTCTCCCACTGACGGCTGGACCTATCTGGGAGCTACCTTTCAAGGTGCTAAGGGTAGTGCCACGCCGGTGCCTCTGAAAATGTATCTAGACCAGCTTACGAAGGCTCCTTTGAAGCCTCAGCAGCGCTTGACGCTGCTGAAAGATTATCTGCTACCCCGCTTCCATCATATTTGGGTAATAGGAGGCGCAAACCCCATGATGCACATGCCTCATAATGTGCCTGCTGGATATTTCCATGCGCCGATTCCAGAAGGCGGGCTCGGTTTGCCGGTGCTTAAGATGCACATTCCAATTCTGCGATACCAGCGACTTCTGCGGCTTTGTCGAAGTGCGCTTCACTGAGTCACATTTCGTTTCTCGCCAGCTTACACGGTCGGAAGACCAGATGCGCTACCAAGGCGAACGTGTCACTTCCACCGTTGAGCTCAGACGGAGTTGCGCTGTGGCGTTGCACGACTCTTACGACGGGTAAGGACTACATGAGTCGGCCTCCAGTCGCTTGAGTTCGCACTGGGTATATCAGGGTGCTCCTGCGATACCCGGTCGCGAGTATGTGCATTACCATCACGTCCGCGCGAACTGCTTACAGTCTCGAGCGAGAACGTCTCGTGGCAGAACTGGGCACGTTGTACAATGTCGAGCTGGGTGCCCCGAAAGGGAGACCCCGGCTCACTGCGTGCAGCGCTGCTTTAGGACCCACGGTGGTAGGATCCTGCGGCATAACGATCTATGCCGTCAAGTCGCTGGTGCCCTCCGGCAGAAGGGATGGTAGGTGGACGATGAGCTAGCCTTCTCTACATCTGCCGGGAGGCGACGTCCCGACCTCACGATCGCTAAGGATGGTTTGGCGTTCCTAGTTGACGCGCAGGTTGTATCTAGCGAAGCCGCATTAAATCCGGCCCATGCCCGGAAAGTCGCCAAGTAAGGTGAAAATAATGATCTAGTGAGCCGTGTTTCGGAACACACAGGAGTACCTGCTGCCAATGTCGGTTTCACATCCATTACTATCTCATGGAGGGGAATATGGAGCTTTCAGAGCGAGCGTGAACTTCGGTTGCTTGGTCTCACTGCGAGCTATCTCCGGAGTTTAACGACTCGCGTCATGTGGGGATCGTGGTTTCACTGGCGGCGGTTCAACGGTATGACTTCGTGTTATAGCTCCGCTGTGGCCCGAGCGAGGTCTGACCCGGCTGTGCCGCCGGCTCCTGATGTTGGGTGAAAGGAGTTAGAATGGGTGAATGTATGAATGCGGTAAGACCAACCGTGGTCTTCCTTATCCCACCTTTCCTGGGCGGTGTAGAGCACTACAGAACAATTATGCCCAGCAATGTCACTGGCGAAGCCATTGCGGCTTTGCGATTTATTATCTTTCAGCACGGCTTGTGCCACTGATACATAGCCAAATGCCACGTCATCTAATTAGTGACGCGCATGAATGGATTAACGAGATTCCCTCTGTCCCTATCTACTGGTCAGAGTGTGCGTGCGAGCGGCACGCAGCGAGTTCGCCTTCCCGTGGTCCCCCGTGAGCGTGGGCGAATGGTTGAGGAACCATCCTCTCCCATCCGTCTGAGGCCAAAGAACTCGTCCACCGCATACGACTTCGTGGCACAGCTGGATTTTTCCATCGTCACTTCTTCTTGGCAGCGAGGCAGCGAAGAAAGTAGATACAAATTTAACTGTAGCGTATGCCATTCTTGGCGAGACCGCACATCCGAGCCACCCTCGAGGTTGCTGGATTAATATTAAATGTCCCTATCTACTGGACTTCCAAGATGGCCGCCGAGCGCTTCGTTCACGTCGCATCGTGCTCCGTATGTCGAAGTGCATAAAAGTAGTTTTTATCTGTGGGAAAGCAATGTGCCATATACAATTGTGTAGTGCTAGAGGATACGCGCATTTTGAGACATTAATCGCCAAAATCTATGCAAAATTGGATGGATTACGAACATTTGAAAGTGTCGTAGCAAACCTAACGGTTCCGTGTCCAGCGCCTGAGTTGCGCGGCGTCCCCGAGTGGCGGCGCGACGCTCGACCGTCACGACTCGTGATTGACGGAGGAGTGCCGACGAACTGCGCCGTGATTGGTGGAACGTGGAAGACGGTGATTGGCTGAACCAGGAGTTCCCCCATTGGCTGGGGGACCTCCCATACCGAGAAACTAACCCGGGGGGTGTCGGCCTATCCCGGGGGGAGCCATGCTCCCCCCCGGGGGCCCGGGTCAGCTCGCACCCCGGACCCCCAAATTCACC
>JAQQRO010012136.1:0-38818 GCA_028454255.1 Halictus ligatus
CACATTAAAAAAATGAAAAAGGTGCATGATACTCCATCCTCTGCTACTATAAGACCATACACCCCTCAAGAAGCTTTAGGGCTTATAGTGGATCTTGGATTAACAAAAGACGATTATCTAACACTGCGTCTTGGAGCAATGGGAAGAGGGGCTGATATTTATTCCTCCTATCATGTGATAGCAGAGGCAAAGAAAAAGTGTTACCCTTCAAAACTACAGAAATAATTTAGTGTTTTAATTTATTTCATTCTTTCTTTAATTGAAATACGATGGACCCTTGACCCTTTTTTATGACCCCAATTAACCCTAAGTAGCTACTTTTCCGAAGATAATTGTTAATCAGTCTTCTTATAAGCATTTCTAACCAGAATTTCAAATAAAATCTCATTTTATATTTTTGTCGTCGTAATTTGGTCATTCGGCCGTATGTGCCTCGTTGACCTAGTTCTTTAAAGATCTCAGTGACGTAGCGTTGGAATTTAAGAGGAGCGCCTTTTAACCCGAATGGCATTCTCGTGTATTCGTATTGCCCGAAAGGTGTTACAGAAGATGTAAATTTAATCGAGTCTTCGTACACCTTGATATGGAAAAATCCGTCCTTTAAATCGATGGTGGTAAAATACTTTTTCCCTTCCAGCAGATCGAATTGGTCTTCGATTAATGGCAGCGCAAAGTTATCGCGGATCGTGATTATATTTTTATTATTCTAATTTCCCCGTTCTTTTTCTTCGTTAGAACAATAGGAGACGCGTACTTGGATGTACGTGTACTTCCTAATTATCCTTTTTTCCAATAATCCACCGAGGATACAACGCAATTTGTTTTTCTCGTCATACGATAATCTACGAGGTGAAAATGAAAAGGGTTTGTCGCTCGTAAGTGTTAATTTTATCGTGTTTTCTACACTTGGCTCCACATGTCTCTGTGCGTTAATGTACATTTTACTGAATAACTCCCGCGCTCGTGTCTTTACTTCATCAGAAAGGCTCTCGTCAAAACGCATGTCATCGGCGCTGATGCACGTCTTACCCTGATTTACCTCAATGTTTATAATATCGGCTATGTAATCGCGTCAACGATAAGTTGGCAATTTTCATGAAATCGCGTCCTAAAACTAAAGGGTTTTTCATCGTTTTGTCTGGTACAACTCTGAACATAACGCAATATTTTTCCGTGTTGTAAATAATTGTGGCTTGCGTCTTTCCTATCATGTTCAAGACGCTACCGTTAATTTCGTGAAACCTATCTGAAACGCAATCGGCTGTAAAACACGTTCTCGGAAGGCAATCCTCTCTAACAAAAGAAATCGGACTCCCCGAGTCGATAAGTGCGTTTACTTTTGAACGGAAACTACCGCACTCGCTACTTATCTGTATTTCTACCGCTCGCCGAAAATCATCGTCTTCTTTCCGCCCGCGCGCGATGTAGTTGACATCGTTCCTCGTTGTCTGAGAAGTGACCTGGCTTGTTGCAATTGAAGCATCTTCGCCCGGTGCTCGCTGATCCTTTCCGGACAGCGAAACTCCCTCCGAAAGTCGTGGTCTTCACGCCGGCAACTTTACGTTCATAAAAGCCGTCAGTATTTCGTCCACGGACTCATAACGCTGTACCTTAGCCTGTATTTGCAACTCCTTATTCGGTATACCATCGACGACGTAGCTGAGTAATTCTGTTTCCGAAACAGGTACTCGATTTGCAAGGATTGTCTTATCGTGCACATAATCGGTGAAAGATTCTTCCGCGTCCCACTTCCTCGCTTCAAGCTCACATCTGAAACATAAAGGATCCGGTCGTTGCCCGTACAGCCTCTTCAACTCTCTCAAAAGCTCGTGGGCAGTTAAGTCTACGCAGTCTATTCTTGAGTAATACCACTTCAATGCACGACCTGTCAATCTGTTACACACTAAAGCGTTCGCTTGGTGGTTGTCCAACTCGTAGGTCAACAGAAGTCCTCTCACCTGTTTCTCCCACCGATCAAAGTCGTTACTGCTTCCACTAAATTCACCCACTGTTACGAACTCTTCGGATCTTTCACGTTCTGAAAGATTTCCGTTAGTTCGGAGCAACGGAGAGGCAGGAAAGAAAGGCCGACGAATCGAGCACAGCAAGGTTGACGAGAAAATTAACGCTTGGGTGTGATCAATTGTCGAGAGAACAGTAGACTGCGACGATCGACGGTTATCGCGATCACTCCTGACGCCCGTTCCCCGCGCGGCCCGCAAGCGCCATCGAGCTGCTCGATCCACCCGTGACTCGCTGGGCACGGGAGAGGACGCAGGAACGACGACGTGCGCGCTTCGTCGCGCTAATCACCTGAGTCGTGTATTTTACAGATAAATATATACATTTGGCCGAAGGCCTGATTTTTTACAATGTTCTCGGTCCCCATCCGCCTCCTCTCGATACTCCAGTGAATCTCCAACACCCACTATGTCTTTTAATTCTTGCCACTTTTTCACTCTCGTCCATCCAGATGGGATTGATTGAGCTTGGCGTCTCCCGTAATAACGCAAATTCTCCCCTAAGCAGCTCATTCTCCCGGGCGATAACATCTTGTTCTCTTCTTAAAACGTCTAATTCACGGATGGTTACCTCGTCCAGCCCTCTCGTATCGGGTTGGTTTTGAGTCTCGTTGCTCGACCCCGATAGCGGTTCTGTCTTCCGCTGTGACACCAGCATTTAGTAACCGTTTTATCAGCTCGGCTTTCGTACCAGTCGATTGCAAATTCTTGGTTTTCAGCTTCTCCTTCAGTTCCGCCACCGTAAGGGAACAATTCATTTTTTTAATCAGAATGCACACTTCACACAAACGTCCGTCAGGTAACTTAAACTTCGACCAATAAGACCAACAAGAAATTGCAAAATGGTTGCCTCGATCCAACTTCTGAATTTGTAAGGGATTTAAGCAGAGGGGAGACTTATTAACGACACGTCTTTCTCCGGTGTCGGACCTGACGAGACTGCAAGTCTTTTTACCGTCTTGTTTCGACGTTTGTTTTAACAATAACATGAACATATATACAGAATAATAATACATGAAGTAATATATACAGTGGCGGACTAAATCGTAGCTTATAGTTTTAACAGCACGGGCTCGAACTGTCGACCTTGGTCCGTCGTTATCCTGAGTGGAACGCCGTAGCGAGAAATCCATCCCTCGAAAAGTGCGTGACGGTACACGCCTCGTTCGCGGTTGAGGCGCGAGCGAGGTTGGGGCGCGAGTGCGGCGTGCGTGCTCTCCCCACATTCGCTCAGCAACCAGGGTTCGCGGGAAGAGGGAAAGGTATTACTGAATAATTGACACGTATTTGAAAAGAAAAGGAAAAGTTTATTTGCAATCACCCCCTGGTCCCGGGGTTCCCGGTTGGTCCGGCGCGCGGTTCGCTGGCTTCCGGCTTGGGGCCGACCTGCAAACGGGTGTGGACAACTCGGTAATAGTTTCCTACCTTAGCCTAATTATTTAAATTCTTATCCTAAGTACTTACAATGTAACGCGCGGGGCGAGCGTTACTCGCTAGGTGATGGAGCGGAGCGCGGGGCGAGCGGTGCTCGCTTGGTAACGGAGCGGAACGCGGGGCGAGCGGTGACCATGGCGCGCGAGCCCAATACGGAGCGAGTCGGCTGGCTTAGGCAATTAACGCGCGCCGGGTGTCGTTTTGTCCGGTGCTGGATCGGTTTCCTCGGACGTCGGTGGAAAGGCACGAGTACCGCCGCGGCTTAGCAATTGTAATAGTGAATGGACGTTCCCTGCGTGTGCTGAGCTCGCGGGGCGTGGATCGGCTCGGTCTCGGACTGGCCAGGCGCCTCGGTTGCTGTCCCCTTCCTACCGTGGCACGAACTCTTACGTAGCGGACGTACACCCAGGAACGTACGAGCTGTTACCGGCGTGTTGGCGTTCGTCCTCGGTAGTACCCCGTAGAACGAGCTCTGTACGCGGCTACGGCCAATCGACGACTACGCGCACGAGACGCGAGGCACGATTGCGGATCGGATCGAAGGAACACCGGATCTCGTGGAGGGGAGTGGGGAGAATAGCTGGAGTACCCTGACGGGCGTCTCCCACCTCCAGGCTTACTCGCGGTGCTAACCCACGTCTACGGGCGTACACACGCGTATGCGTCGGTCAACTCCAGCGTCTCGTCGTATGAGCTCGGTGGTACCCAGGAGCACGTACTCTTCGACGCTGCTGCGAGCAGTTCTGGAGCTTCGGAGGTGCACCCTCTAGAGCGGCTCCAGGCCGACTCCGCGTTTGCTGGTTTCGTCGCGATCTTTATAGCCCGAGCGCGGACCTCGTGTGCCAGTTCGCGAATCTTCGGAATTCGTCGATTGGTCCGCGCTCGGGTCGAGCTCGCGGATTGGCGCGCGGCTGGGTCTCGCTCCGGATTGGTGCGGGCCTAGGTCAAAATAGCGATTTCGCAGCGAGACATAAGCGTCTCGTTGCAAGTGTTTGCGCCACTGTCTCCGCGCTGATGTCAGCCACTGAGAACGCTTCTGGCCATCTGGAGAAGCGGTCGATGACGGTCACGCAGTGCGTGTAGCCCCTGGAGTGTGGCAGTGGTCCAATGATGTCCACGTGAATGTGGTCAAAACGCACGGTGGGAGCGGTGAACTTCCCGACCAGCGTCTACACGTGTCGTGAGGTGCCCAGGTGCGGCAATCCTTTTTGACTGACGACCGGATGAAACGCTGCGTGACCAGCTTCATGGGTGCCTTGGGTCCGGCATGTGCCAGACTGTGTAGGCTGTTAAAAATGGCTCTGCGAAAGGATATAGTTCAAGTAGCGTAACTTCTCAAGTAACTTCTCTGGCTTCTGGCTGAGGGCGAGGGTCAGTGGCTTGTCGGTGAAAATGGTGAAATTCCTGCCTTTCACTGCATAACGGAAATATTTCACTGCCGCGTACATCGCCAGCAGCTCCCGGTCATACGCGCTGTAGTTCCGCTGTGCCGGGTTCAGCTTCCTGGAAAAGAAAGCAAGCGGTTCCCAGGTGCCATGCCGGAACTGCTGCAGCACTGCTGCCAACGTGATGTCCGCATGTATGCATATCCACCATGATGGCCAGTTTGGCCTTGGCTGTGGGGTTGCAGCTGCCAAAGCTGCCAAAGCTGCCTTCGTGCTCGTGAACGCCGAGTCCGCCTCAGGGGTCCACTCCACGAGCTCGTTCTTCTTGCCTGATGGCATTAAAGCCACGAGTGGGGCTTGAATGTTCGCCGCTCCAGATATGCACCGCCGGTAAAAGTTCACCATGCCCAGGAACCTGCTGAGCTCGACTTGGTTTACCGGATTGGGGTAACGGGTGATTCCCTTCACCTTATCGACTAGCGGGAAAATCCCGGCTTTGCCGACCGTAATCCCGAGGAAAAGCACCTCGGGCACGCTGAATTCGCTCTTTGTCGAATTTATCACCACTCCGAACTTGGCGAACCTCTGGAACAACTGTTCGAACAAACCTCTGGAACAAATATCCGAGGTGTTGTTCTTTCGAGTCCGACACCACAAACACATCGTCTAACCCTAACCCGCGCACTACTTCGTCCATAAAACGTTGAAACGTTTGCGCGGAGTTTCGCAGTCCAAACGTCATCACCGGGAATTCAAATAACCCGAATGGCGTAGTGATCGCGGTTGGTGATGGTACGCACGCACTAAGTCTATCGTAGAAAACACGGTTTAAACGTGTAGACTCTGCGCGAAGTCCTGAATATGCGGCACTGGGTACGCGTCGGGAACCGTCCTAGCATTCAACGCGCGATAGTCTCCGCACGGACGCCACTCACTGTTCTTTTTGGGCACCAGGTGTAACGATGATGCCCAGGCACTTTTAGATGGACAAGCAATACCCTGCTCCACCATATACTCAAATTCCCGCTTCGCCGCCTTCAGCCGGTCCATCGTAAGACGCCGCGGTCGTTGTGATACGGGAGGTCCAGGTGTAGTCACGATGGGATGCTTCACATCGTGTTTCGCCGCGCTGCCACCTACCGAGGGACGCATGATACACTGAAATTGTTTTAGCAACGCGTGTACCGCACTGTCCCACACTGGTGCCACGCACTGAGCCGATTCGACCGCGCCGGTCGGTATTGTTCCTCTCACCGATAGATCGCTGATCTTATCGATCAACCGACGGTCCTGGAAGTCCGGCAGGAGACCGAATCTGGCTAAAAAGTCTGCACCAATAATGGGTCGCTCAATGTCTGCGATTATAAATGTCCACGGAAATGCCCGGCGTAATCTTAAGTCTACACTACACACTATGTGTCCGAAAGTATGAATTAGTGAACCGTTCGCCGCGTTGAGCAGAAAGCTTGACTTCGTTCGCGCACATCTAACTTTCTTCCGCGGGAATACGCTGACCTCATCCCCGGTATCGACCAGGTTCTGAGTCTTCGTTGTCGCGTCGGTTACGAAAAGGCTACGCACCGACCTTTCAGAGCCGCTTGTCGCCATCAGCGACTTTGTGGGTCGTTTTCCGACTGGAAAGGACACGGCCTCGTGCACTTCGTTGCCTTGTCCCCGAATCGCCCGTGGTACCAGCAGATGACGCTGGGGCGAGAATGGGCCTTAGACTTGGATCGGGAACGTCTACGGTACCGACTGCCGGACGTGCTGCGCCCTGGTTGACGCCCTCTGCCCTTCAGCTTGGTGGTCACGAGTGCGGCTATCTGCTCGACGAGCACGTGATGGTACTTCGTTTCCTCTTGAACGATGCTTCTCAGGGCAAATTGCGTCGGCCTGTTCGTCCAGAATTTGGGCATATGAACGGCTACTGCCCAATTTTGCGTTGTTGCTTCCGTCATTCTTCGACGTCGGGATCACCGGTTGTAGGTATTGGACCTACGATGAAGGTAAATAACTATGCGCATGAGTGCTAGTAAGAAAAAACTTTATTGCATCTGCTCTTGGCGGAAAATTCAGAGAGACTGCTTGTCTAGCGAGGACGCCAAGAATGTCTGGGGGCAAATCTCTAGACACTTAGAGTCATGCTATTCTGTATTGGCGTCTCTGTAGGGTGTATGGCGCCATTCCCCTATGCCGTGCCTAGGGCGATCCGATCGCCGAAGTCAGCAGCCTTGCTCCCACCATGGGGCCGACGTGTATCTATATCCGCTCTTGCGAATCTCCGCTGTCGAGTCACGTCTGTACAGTGCTCAATAAACTGACTAATGGTTCTCGTAGAACCGCAATTCGGAGTGAATTTTCTATTGGTCCTAACCACGTAGTTCCTTAACCTATATACGTAAAGTAGGCTACAAGCTTCGCAAACCCTTCCGAAGCTTGGTATATCTCCCGCGGATATACCGACACGCATCAACCTACACCCCTGGCGCCCGCTGCGTCGCCCAGCGGATGCACTAGGGAGTCATTGATACTCCCTACAATAGCGTGGTTTTGGCGTGTTTTGTAAGCGTCTTTTTTTATATTCAGTGAACTTTCTTTCTTTTACTTTATTACTTGTTCATAAAGTAATTAATGAATTTATTTTAGTATTATTATTAATCTAATTTCATTTACTGCTTCTCGTAAAACGTAAAAAATACATATCTCCACTTCTGTTATCCATAACAGTGAAGTAAATGATAATAATTGTAACGGTTGCGTCTCGCCCTGCGTGAAACGGGAGCGAGACGTATTCGGCCCCTCCCCGGAATGGCTCAGCGGCCAGGGTTCTTTGGAGAGGGGGGAAGGTTCAGGTGTAATAACGTAGGCCCGATTGATTAAACGAAAAATGAATATTTATTGATAATTCGCGGGCTCCGGATTCCCGGTCGGTCCGGCAGCGGTTCCGCTGGTCTCACGGCCGGCCTATAAAACAGATAAGAGTGGGCCCCCAGTAATAAACGCGAACGTATTTACAACTTAACCTAACTTAATTCTGCCTTAGAGCTACGGTCTCGCGGGAACAACGGAACTCCGCAATCGCGGGTCTGGTTCTCGGGTTCGCGGCGGTAAGGTGCGGTGTGGTGCGGGGGTGTCGTCCCGGCGGACGACGCCGTATCCCTTCGGTCCTGGCCGGAGCCACTCGGCCTCGCGGAGCCTCGTGGGTGCGGAGCGCGGGACGCGGGGCCGGAGGGGCTACGTCGCGTTAGCGTGCGACGGCCCGTGGTGTTCCCTACTACGGCGGGGTTCGAAAGTTCCGCGTCCCAGCCCGGTAGTGAATTGGTTGTTTGGCTGCGGCTCGCGGAGCGGCGGAGTGCTAGCCCCTTGATCGGCGGGACGCCCCGTTCGCCGTCGCGGTCCGAGCTCGTACGTGTAGACGTAACCCTAACACGTTCGGCCCGATGCCGGCGTAGTCGCTCGCCCTCGGTAGTACCCCGCGGGATGAGCTCCGTACGCTGCTGCGGTCGACCGTTGACTGCACGCCCGCGGCGCGGAGCGCGATCTTGGGTCAGGAACAGGAACGAGGTTCGGGAGCGGGTCTCGAGGAGTGGGGGGAGAACGGACCCGAGTGTCGTAGCGACGCTGTGTTGACAAGGACAGACGCCGCTCGACTGCCTCTCAGGGCTTGCTCGCGGTCTCGACTTCTTCGCGTATGGGACGTATCCCCACACACGCGTTCGGTCGATTCCGGCGCTTCCTCGCGCTCGCTCGGTGGTACACCGTAGCTCGCACTTCTCGGAGCGGCTGCGAGAAGTTCCGGGCTCGGGTGTTACCCCGCGAGCTGCTCCAGGCCAACTCACCAAGAGATCGGTTTCGTCGCGATATTTATGTCCCGAGCACGGATCTCGTGTGTCAGTTCGCGACCCATCGGCTCTCGTCGATTGGTCCGAGTTCGGGCAGGTTTCGCGGATTGGTGCGCGGCTGGTCCCCGATGCTGATTGGCGCGGGCCTGGTCGGAAATTCTGGTCTCGCAACGAGACTCGGAACGCGTCATAATGTTTAGAAACATTTAAAAAATTACTATTCACTTTCTGCGATCTTCAATAATCATTACTTCTGTTTCTTTTACATTATATTTCTATATTTATTTCACTATTTTCATGAATATCATTCTTTGCAATCAGTTTTTTTTTAATTTTAACGTTTATACAAGCAGTTCGTATTATACTGCTATATGAATACGCCTCCCTTGTATATTCAATCTTTCAAACTTCACGCTAGTTCCTTTAGTACACTGGTGTCTAACTTGCGGCGCTTGCATGTAAAGCCAGTATCAATTCGTTTCAACCGCTGTACGGCTGACTTACGGGAATCTCGTATCCATGGTATATATATGAGTGGTTCCTCTGCCTTCAGTTGGAGACATTTAGTGTTCGTAACGAAAAAAGGCGCAGGACAGACGTAGCAAAGACATGTACAAAGACGGTAGTATGCATTTTTAATTGATTACTTACTTATTTAACTACTTCGCAACCACGGACGAGTTATCTCGCGACAAAATACCGTGGATATGATAACTATAATGACGCAATGTCGCTTGCGCTGTAGCACAGACGAGTTACCTTGCGACGCAATTTCGCTTACGCTGTGCCACAGACGAGTTATCTCGCGACACAGTTTCGCTTACGCTGTGCCAAAGACGAGTTATCTCGCGAACAAGTTTCGTTTATAGATTGGTCGCGAGATAACTCGTCTGTGGTTATTGTACGCACGGTATTTCATCGCGAGATAACTCGACCGTGGTCGCGAAGTAGTTAAGACGTAAAATGTCTAGAAAAAGCCACAGCCTAACATAGCGTGGCAGTCAAGGCCAAATGCCTGCCAGCCCTATTAAGAACAAGTTGTTCCAGGTGGCCTTGACGAATCGATAGTACCACTATAACGGCCGCTAGAAGATGCTAAATAGTAACATTTTGTGTCGAGTCACACTGTATCGGTAAAACAGAGTCATTTCGCGATAGTGCAAAATGGCAAAGTTGGGAAAAATATTTATCTAAATAAAAATTTCGAATAACTAGTAAAACATACAAAAAATTTTTATTCCTTATTCGAAGGTTCGAGTAAAGAATGCATCTTTATTTGATGTTTATCGAATAATTTTATTCGACGAGGATTTATCCGATTCGAATAATTTTATCATCATTTATCTGTATCTTTTGTTCGAAGGCTTCGAATAAATCTTCGAATAACTTGCACCGGCGCGTATAAACAGCGACAATGCCCGATGAAAGCCGAACTTCAAAGCTCCACCAACTGACAAACGGCATACAATGCGGCATAAGCGGATTCGAATATATAATAAAGATAAAGTATTTTCGAAAGGGGAAAAATGGGTGCAATTTTGAGGATGATATGAAAAAGGAGGAGTTAGGAAAGTAAAAAAATATAAATACCGATTTTATAATAAAACCAGATATTTATTGTTATCGATTTTCCTCCGCGGCCGCCACGCCCCCTGCGGCCGCTGCAATATCCGTGGCCTCCACGCCCCCTGCGGCCGCCGCACTATCCGTGACCACTACGCCACCCGCGGCCACCGCGCCAAGATCTTTTCCCTTCTCGGCGGTAAGCATTTCGCTTGAAGTTCCTACCACCTTTGTCTGTAAAATGTATACAACATTTATATATATGACACATTTTCGACATCGACTTCGAAGCTCTTTCAATATGTTGTCGGGATGAAGATTTTGAACAATTTTCCCCATGCAGGCCGCCGCCGCATTGTCGATTCGGGCCCTCGAAAACCTTGCAGAAATGCGATGTATGAACTTTCGAAAATTCATGATAACGTATGTAAATTGTACAATATGATCTTGTAGAATTAGTAAAAAGTAATGCTGTTGAAAGCGTAAATTCGGTGTCAGTGTAGTTCAAAATTTGTCATTGCTATCGAGTTTAGTTATACCCTGAAAAATACATGTTCTAATATGTTAATATTTTGATAAGTACGCGAAATTATTTACCAACCAAATTAAAATATGGCTTTATCGTCTAGTGATAAGTAAAGGTTTACATGTCGTGGTGTTTGGAAAATATTATAATATTTAATTACAGAGAACTGTTTTTGTTACTTTGTTATGTTCCCAGTGGGTTCCAGATAAATTTTTTACAAAATGTCGAGAGTTTATCTAACTGCAATGCTAAAAAAGAACAATTTGAACTTTTTTGCACTGCCAGAGAAATTACTGAAGTGTCTATGTGTCTGCATGCGCTGACAATGATTGGTACAAGTTTTAGGTAAAGGAGTACTTTATTTCTGAGACGTAGCTACAACTCGTCACGGGCGTTTCGATCTTACTCGGGCGTCTCGCTTCGGTCTTACAGGGCTTTTTATCTATTCCTCGAATCGTCCTGATTAGCCGGGGCTGAATTAGCCTTTCTAGCCAATCAGGCACTTCTTCGAAAACTTTTTCGCCCTTGACGTGCTTTCCCTAAACGCGAGGGCGGTATCGTAAACTTGGTGATACAGCGAGGTTTCTAACGGTCCCGTGGTGCGTAACCGGCTGGCGCCTACCTGCCTAGCTTCCAGGTCCCCTCGGAAAACCCGAGGTTTATGGTATCCGCACGAGCTGTTGAGGCCGAAGGTAAAAATCTAATGGCCAATACGTTCCATGACAAAAACTGCTAAAACAAGTAACGGCTTTCTCAAAAACAGCTGTGGGGCAACGGGTTCCATAACCTCGCTCGACCATTTGCATGCTAAATGTTGGTAATCGTATGTGCCGATGGCCGCTACATCACCCCCTCGCCCGTGCAAACGTCTGCTTAGAGTGCGAAACTACAATTAGTATTTACATTATACACAACAAACTATTTACATTATGCACTTCTTTAAGGGCCGACCTGCAATCTCGACGGGAATGTCGAGACCCTAACCGGTCTACCTGAGCGCGTCCGTCCAGGTTCTCGCATCGGAGTCGGTTCGATATCGCTTGTACCTGTTTACGCCGTACTTGCTGACGTCTGCCGTTGGCTTTGGCCGTCAGGACAAACAAACAAATATGCCGGTTTAAGCCTATCTATTGTTGTGGTTACGCTCTTGCCTGTAATATTTACAGTGAAAGTGTTTTCTTGTGCGGGAAAGAACTTGGAACGGTCTTTCGTAGGGGTTCTGCAACGGGCCTCGTGTCGCGTCAACTCTTACGAACACATGTGAAATGGTCGCTAGATCTTTATAGACGAAGACCTTTTTGTTTCCGTGCCGCGAACCGGCGACTGGTCGAAGGTCGCGAAAATGGACGCGGAGCTGTTTTACCATGTCTACGGGATCCGTACTGTTAACTTTTTCCGTCCAAAAGAATTCCCCGGGCAAACACAATTGTTCACCATAAACTAATTTCGCGGTGGACGCTTGTAAATCGTCGCGAAATGCTGCTCTTACTCCTAATAAGATCACTGGCAACGCGTCGGACCAGAGTTCGTCGTCGTGACATTTTATCGCGGCTTTTAATTGACGGTTGAGGCGTCCCACTGGACCATTCGCGGACGGATGATACGCAGTTGTTCGCAAGTGTCTAGTGCCTAACATGGCGCTAAGTTGCTTAAACAACTGCGACTCGAATTGTCGTCCTTAGTCGATCGTAACGCGTAAGGGTGTACCGAAACGCGCAACCCAATCCGCGACAAATGTTCTCGCGACGGTTTCAGCATCAATATTTTCGATGGGAAATACCTCTGGCCACCGCGTGAAACGGTCCACGCATGTGAGGCAATACTTATTTCCTCGCGATATCGGTAAAGGCCCCACTAGGTCGATATGTACATGCTCAAACCTAGTAGATGGCAACGCGAAATTACCTACGGCGCTCGTTACATGTTTTGTGACTTTCGCGCGTTGGCAATTTAGGCACGCGCGAGTCCATTCGCGAAAATCCTTATCTATCGACGGCCACACGAAACGTTGTTTCATTAGGCGTACCGTAGCGTTAACCCCAGGGTGCGCGAGTCCTTGTGTCAAAAGAAAAGTTTGCCGCCGAAAAGGTATCGTAAAAAACGGTCGGGCGTTACCCATTCTAGTGTCGCAATACATGAACGTGTTTGTTGCGATTAAGTTGCGTGTTTGTTGCGACGTCCCAGACGTCGATAAGAGTTTCTTTAACTCTTCGTCGGACCTTGGGACTCTTGGTCGCGATAGAGCGTCTGCTACCTCATTGTCCTTACCACTAACATGTCGGATGTCGGTGGAAAATTGACCTATAAAGTCCAGATATCTAAACTGCCTCGGCGTGCATTTATCGGACTTCTGTTAAAATGCGAAGACTAATCGTTTATGGTCGGTGTACACTGTAAACGCACGTCCTTCTACCGCATGACGAAACTGTTTAACCGCTGAATAAATAGCTAAGAGTTCCCGGTCGTACGCACTGTATTTCCTTTGCCCAGGCGACGAGGACTTCGTATGAAAAGCCAAAGGGTGCCACGAATTTCCTTGACGCTGCGAAAGAGTCGCGCCTATTGCGTAATCCGACACATCCACCATAATTGCAAGTTGCGAGCAATCACGTGGATGCACGAGTAACGCAGCGTTGGCTAACGCCTCTTTCAACTGCTTAAGTGCATTTTCGTCTTCAGCTGACCAAACAATCAGCAGGTCGCTTTTTGCCTTCTTACCCTCAAGCAGCTGATAGAGCGGGGCTTGTAAAAATGCGGCTTTCGGAACGAATCTTCTGTAGAAATTTATCATGCCGAGAAATCTCCGAAGTTCCTTACAAGTGCGTGGTTTCGGGAAATCTAAAATTGCTCGAACTTTATCTTCTAGCGGTTTCGTGCCTCGGTCGTTTATAGTGTACCCGAGAAATTTTACTTCTATCTCGGCGAATACACATTTACTCGGGTTAACGATGATGCCATATTCGTTTAGACGCTCGAAAAGCTGTTTGAGGTGACTCCTATGTGCAAATTCATCCTTTGAGGCTACTAATGTATCGTCAAGGTACGCGTAGCAGAAGTCCAAACCCCTTAAGACGGTGTCGACGAATCTCTGGAACGTTTGAGCGGTGTTTCTTAAAACGAATGGCATCACCGTATACTCGAATAAACCGCATGATATGGTAACCGCGGTTTTGGCTCTGTCTGCCGGGTTGACTGGTATCTGGTGATAGGTTGTAACTAAATCCAATGTGGAAAATACCGATTTTCCATCCAACATCCGCGAAAAGTTTTCGATATGCGGTATCGGATAGTGGTCAAGAATCGTTCGAGCGTTTAGAGCGCCGTATTCTCCGCACGGTCTCCATCCGTTATCCTTCTTCGAGACCATATGCAGGGCTGAAGCCCATTGGTTCTCCGAAGGTCGTATGTGACCCCTTTTTTTTCGTGAGGAAATGCGTTACGCATACCCCGGCGCCCTGGGGGGAGACGGGGTTATGTGGTGCTACCCCGAAGGGCTACCCACTATAACCTCACGCCCACCTAAGCTACACGGGAGGTGCCTGGATCACGCGAGTACTCAACAGGACACCTCACAGCTATCATCATACCCCGGGGGAGGGTGTTAGCCTCCCCCCTGCCTACACTATCAGACCCCGGGCGGAGGGACCCGCCCGGTGTCCCCATCCCTGGAGCCTTCGGATTGAGCTTCCCGAGCTCCAGCTCGGTCCACCCACAGCTCCCGGAGTCTTCGTGCCCCGCTCGGAGCCGGTGTCCCGAAGGACCCAGCTCCGGCCAGGGCAATAAGACGCCGCAACCGCAAGGAAGGGTCGTCGGAGGCGCGATCCGGCATGCCCCGACCCTTCCTTTCCCCAAACCCCCACGGATCCCCCTCCCCCACCGGGGAGGGATGGACTGACACCCCCCACACCGGGAAACTAACCCGGGGGTGTCGGCCAATCACGGGGGAGCCATGCTCCTCCCCGGGGGCCCGGGTCAGCTCGCACCCCGGGACCCCAAATTAATCGCCCCCAATTGTGGGGGCGCATTATTGCGCGGGGGGGGGATCCCCGCGCCAGAAACACTCCGCCCCCCACAACCGGGGGCACAAGTTGGCGCGGGGGAGACCCCGCGCCCTCCCAAGCCTCACCACCCCCCTCGTGGGGGGCACACGTCGGCGCGGGGGTCGGCCCCGCGCCCACACCCGCCTCGCGGAGCCCGGGTCCCTTTCCCGGGCCCGTTCGGCGGCCTCCTTCTGCGAGATCACATCTTCGCAGAAGGAGGCCACCGCATTCCACGACCTCTCGCTGCCGACCA
Source organism: Halictus ligatus (assembly GCA_028454255.1). Taxonomy (NCBI): domain Eukaryota; kingdom Metazoa; phylum Arthropoda; class Insecta; order Hymenoptera; family Halictidae; genus Halictus; species Halictus ligatus. The sequence goes on from JAQQRO010012136.1 coordinate 15,065, forward strand.
TGTGGTCGACCACGGTCGACAGCGAGAGGTCCCACCCACCCACTGCGGCTCTCAGGACACGGCGCGGCCCGGCCCACGCACGGCACTCCTCCAGCGTATGCCGCGCCGTGTCAACACCTTCGCCGCAGTGGTAGCACTGCGCTGTCGGCTCCCGCCCCATCTTGTGCAGGTACTCTCCAAAATAGCCGTGGCCGGAGAGCACCTGCGTGAGGCAGAAGGTCAACCTAACCCGCCTCCTCCACCATATATCAAATATGGGCAGGAGTGCCCGGACAATCGGACGTGTGGAGGGCACCAACTACGCCCTTCACTCCGAAAAAGTCTCCGTCCGGGCCTGGCGATTCTGGCCCTCGAGCTCCAACTCCTCCTCGCGCGTGAGATCCACCCCCGGCGGGCGGCGGAAGGAGCGGGCGATGTGGTATACTTCGCCCGCTCCGCCGCCACCACATGGAAGGGTGGAACCACGGCGAGGAGTCCCGCCGCCTCGGTGGAGATGGTGCGGTAACCCCGTATGGCCCGCAGAGCCAGCCGGCGCCGCACTCTCTCTAGGAGTGCTTGGCTGCGCCAGCTGGCCCCGAGCGACCGGTACCATACGGGGGCCCCATACAGGGCAATAGACCACACCACCCCCATATAGAGGCTGCGTACATTCAAATCCGGCCCCCCGACATTCGGCAGCAGCCGCGACAATGCGGCTGCCGTCTTTTCAAGTCGGGGGGCGAGGAGCTCGAAGTGTCCATCGAATCGCCAGCGGCCGTCTAAGACCAGGCCCAGGTACCTCATCCTGGGCCCGATCTCGACGGAGGTTTCAGCGACGCGAATCCGCAGGTCCTGACCACGTGGTAGCCGCCACGACCGAGGCCGATACAACCATATAGCCTCGGTCTTTGTGGCGGCCACAATCAGTCCCATTCGTCGGATTCGCCCGACAACGCAGTCCAGTGCGGCCTCACAGAGGTGCCTGGTCCTCCTCCAGTCCTCCCCCTCGGCATAAACCTGGGGGAGGACAACCCGCAGCACCGTGTTATACGTCAAGTTCCACAGGAGCGGCCCGAGGACCGACCCCTGTGGAACGCCGCGGTGCGTCTCCCTCTGAAGCACGGTGTTATACCGGCCGGTGTACACCACTCTCCTGCCTCGAAGGTAGTCGCCGACCACCTGCCGGAGATAAGGGGGCACCTGGAAATGGTCAGGGCAATGGTCAGGACAAGGTCTCTCCGTCGCAGACCCGCCAGTTGGACACACGGCGTGAGGCGGCGGCCGCCCGTTCCACCTCACGCACGTAGGCACGGAGCCCCGGTTTAATAACCGGAGCTCCATACCCTCCGCCCAGTCTTCCAGGATTCCGCCACGGGTGCTGGTCGCGGGGTTGCCCCACGCGGTGGACCTCGCGTTGAGGTCCCCCAGGACAAGCACTGGACCGGCTGTATATGGGGCTATCATAAGCCCCAGCCGGTCCAGGAACATCTCGAGTTCGGCGGAGTCACAACTGGTTGAGTTGTAGCACCCCACGACCAGAAGTCTTCCCCACTTCACCAACACCATCGCCCTGCCCCGTTCTAGTACGGAGCAGGGGGCTACCGTCGCCGAGTGGCGACGTCACCATATCGCCACGGAGCCGCAAACGTCACCGGACCAGTGTGGATGGTCCGGAACGATGTACGGATCCGTGGCGACGGCCAGGCTAGCCCCCCACTCCTCCAGGCACTGGACCATCAGGTACTGTGCCCGGCGGGAGTGGTTGAGGTTGGACTGGAGTACCTGGAGGGGGGACCGGCGCGGGGCATGGGCCATTATTGGGCCCCCGCGCTACTCCCCTCTTCTACGTCCCCGGCAAGGTCCGCCTCCACCTCCATCACCTCCCCCTCCTTGGCAGGTGGGGGAGCGGCCGCCTTTTTCCCCGGAGTTTGCGGGGTCTGGGGGTGCCACACCGCCCGCCCCCTTTACGCCCTTCTTACGTTTTGGTGGCGGGGAGCACGCCTTGCTCCCCGCCTTGTGTGCCGCTGGCGTGGCCAAGGCCGCGCAGACCACGCAGTGGGGTGTACTTTTGCAGTCCACCGCCCGGTGGGTGGCATCCCCACCTCTGGGGACTGCAAAACCTCTGCCGTGCATCGCTGCCTGACATGCCCTAAGGCCAGGCAGCGGAAACACTGCATCGGCCGCGGTGCCAACACCACCACCTGGGCGGTGGACCACCCCACGAGCACCTTCCCGGCCTTTTCAATGGCCAAGGCCGCCACGGCCGGGCACTGCACCCATACGGTGCCGAGCCCGCTGGGTGGGGCCTTAAGCTCCCCCACCCTTACGGACTCGGCGGTGCAGCCCCCGGCCTTAGCCACAGCCTCCGTCACCTCCTGGGGGGTGACAGAGAGCTCCAGGCCCGTCAGGCGGAATTCCGCCTCAATAATGAGGACCCCGTTTACTGCCCGCTTCCACTTTAGGGCCGCAATGCCAAGGGCATCTAGGTCTTCCTAATGGCCTCCTCGTAGGAGGCCCCGCTCCCCTCCGGAATGGTCAGAGTGACCGCCGGAGAACGGGGCGGGGACTTCACCTTAGCCGCCACCTTCCCCCCCTTCGGGGTAGGGGCGGCCGTCCTCCTGGGCCTGGGGGCGCCAGCCGACGCTCCGGCCGCGGCAGTCGCGTGAACCACAGCCTTGGCCGCGGCGACCGCTGCCTTGGCCCGCCTGTCGACCACCTGCGCCCAGCTTCCCAGTTCCGGAGCAGGGGACGGGACAGGGACCACCGGCGACGCGGTCGGAGCTGGAGGGGCGCCCCCCCCGCGGTCCCCTTCTTCTTCTTCTTTTTCTGCGCCTTCACGACCCCTCCCACAGCCGGGACAGGGGCCAGCGTCGGCAGCGCAGGTGAAGGCCTTGGCGCAGGCGCAATGTAGGGTGTCGGCGGCGCCGGAGGCGCAGGTGGAGGCGGCATCGAGGCCTTGCGCGTTCCCGAGGCCGGGGTAATGGCCGCGATAGCACGCCGGAGCTCCACCCGCATCTCCTGGCGTATCGACCGCATCCCTGCCTCCATGATCGCCCGCATCTGGCCCATAGGGTCCGATGCGGGTGCCGCGGTATCTCCGGCGACGACAGGAGCCGGGAGAGGGGGAGCGTCCCGCAGACGCTTGACAGCCATGAGTTCGCCCCTGATGGCGTCGAGCGTCTCATGTGTCTCACGTAGCTCCCTCTCCAGGGCCGCGTTCCGCTCCAGGAGTGCCCTGTCCCCGGTTTCCGCGACCGGCAGTGGGCAGGAGCCAACCGCAGGATGTCCAACATGGACACCCCTACTTTCTAACTCCCGCACGCACGCCTTTATTTCGCCGGAGGATTCCCGGAACGCCTTAAGGAACGTGCCCTTAAGGTTCCCGGACCTCTCGGCTGGGTCGCGGACCTCGTCGGACCGCTCGAAAATGCGAGCGGTCAGCTCCCCGGGGAGCAGGCTCCTAATTTCCGGCATCAGAGCCTCCTCAACGCGATAGCGCTTGCTCAGCGACGCGGCCGGCTAACCCTTCCGGGAGCGCTTTGTGCCAGCACCGCTGGACGATACGCGCGTGGCGCGAGAAATGTGTGAGACGACCGACATACGGTCGTCATCCGGATTGGGCAACAAGCTGCTCTTGCCAGACCGGGGTCTGAGCCGGTCAACTGCGGCTGGAAGCCCCCTCTCCGGTGGTGTGTTCGCCACCGCTCCCTCCTCGACCACTTCCGGGCATGGTAGCCCCTCCCAAACCTCTTCATTGTGGTTCCGAGACTCGGCGTCAAGAGAATACATGGTTTCATTTACGGGCCTGGTTACTACGCCCCCATTCCTGGGGGCGCCTCACTCGATACCCTCCGTATAGCGAGCGGAAAGGGGTGTCCACCGGGGCAGAGCCGCTTGCCCCGGTAAGCCTAAATACAACGGGAGGTCGGCGGGTATCCCGAGGTTGTACAACGCTAATGAGCGAGTGCATCCACCGCCCACCCCCGGCGCTTACTCCGGGAGTTTCCCATCGCCACGTTACGATAGCTTGGGATAATGACTTTTTTATAGAGGTTTATCCTCCTCGCAGAGCCGGCCGATAAAGGCAAGCTCCCCCGCTCCGGTAAAACGTGACCACCGGTTTACGGTATAGGGCCCTGCGGCGACCTCCCCGGTCGTTCGCAGGACACACTAATGCCCCTCGCTCCGTTAGCAACACACGCCTGTGTGTTCCCAGGGTCCACCACCAGGGTTCTCCAGGACTTTAGACCTGTGACATCCCTCAAATAGAGAGAACGGCTCGACAGTGGGACAACTGGTCCCACTGTAGAGACCACAGGTCCTCGGACCCCACCCCACCCTAACCCTTTTGTTTCGTGAGGAAATGCTTTTCCTATACCCCTACTCCCTGGGGGAAACCGGGGTTATGTGGGACTACCCCGAAGGGCTACCCATTAAAACCTCACGCCCACCTAAGATACACGGGAGGTGCCTGGATCACTCGAGTACTCAACAGGACACACCCCGGGGGAGGGGTTAGCAACCCCCACTGCCTACGCTATAAGACCCCGGGTGGAGGGACCTGCCCGGTGTCCCCATGCCTGAAGCCTTTGGATTTGGCTTCCTGAGCCCCAGCTCGGTCCACCCACAGCTCCCGGAGTCTTCGTGCACCGCTCGGAGCCGGTTTTCCGAAGGAACCGGCCACGGCCGAGGCAAGAAGACGCCGCCACCGAAAGGAGGGGCCGTCGGAGGCGCGATCCGGCTCGCCCCGACCCGTTCTACCCTAACCCCCCACGGATCCCCCTCCCCACTTGGGGAGGGACAGACCGGCACCTCCACACCGGGAAAATAACCCGGGAGGTGCCGTCCCTACACGGGAGGAGCCATGCCCCGGGGGGGGGGGGGGGGGCCGGGTCAGCTCACTCCCAGGACCCCCACGTCCACCGCCTCCACTGCCGAGGGCACATCAGGGCGCGGGTGGTCCACCCGCGGCAAACCCGCTCCGCCCCCCACACCCGGGGGCACATGCTGGCGCGGAGGCCGCACCCGCGCCCAACCCTAACCCTAACGCTAACCATTTTCTTCAGTTGATCTCACAATGTATTTGTTCTCCGACCAGAATACTATCAATTACACTATTCCCTGAGCTTTCCACTCTTGCTTACTCTAATTACGCTTATTTCTATTTATAGTAACTCTTATGATCTAGTACAGTAATTTTTCGCTTGCTTATATATACGCTTATTTGCAGGTGTCCTTATTCTAATACACACTCTCTCTCTTTTACCTATACGAGTATCTTAACACGTTAAGCGTTTCTATTATCGGTTCCTGACCTCTAGACTACTTTTTTATTTGAATTTAATCTTTTTCGCACTATTTAGGCCCGATGTCTTCTTTATTTGCTCGGTTTTCCGCTCAAATCTTTCACTACTATCACCCTGAGGGGTTCCCTATTATCGTTACGTGATTTTGTGAAGATATGTTGAGAAACCGCGCCTACTCCAATACTTCGCTACCTTACTTGTTTCTAATTTCTAGCCCGCTCTTAGCTGTCACTACACACCGGGTGGTCTGCTCTCATGAAAAGATTGGCTTTAGTTTTCTCTGCTGTTTTTAAAGCTATCTCAAATCTCTTTTTCTTGTGTATAGTCCCTGGCTTAGCGGAGCTTTCGTCTGTCCTAAATTTTTTCTATTCCCACTCCTTCTGTACGGGTACCGCCCTATCTCGGCTCCTGATTATCGGATCAAAATTTTGACGCCACGTCTAACATCTTCTGTGGAAGATGTTAGCGGCCGGGGGCGTTTTTTATTTCGGGTACCTAAATTACCCCTACCAAGTTTCAGCTTAAAAATCCAATTTTTTAGGTTTCCCTTTTTTGTTGGGTTACCCGATATATACAATTTTTTAGGTGGAGTGTCGAGGGGACCGAGACACCAGCTATTCCGTTGGCAGAACTCTGCTACGTCTTCTGGTTGTCGAGATATTTCGACCAACCTTCGGGCCACAAAATATGAAAATCCGACCTCCACTTATGTATCTACCTATATAGCCAGAAAATATTCCACCTCCTGTGAACTTTAACTTCCAGAGGGAAATTTCGACTTCGAGTGCTTTTTCACCTTTCTGTCCGAGAATTAACCCTTTTGCAAGCTTTTCCCAGGCTATTTGTATATAGGCTTTCTTATTAATCGGCTTTTACCGTTTTACTTTCCCTATTCTTTTTTCTATTATCTCTTTTTTATCCTGCTTTTATTCGTAATAGGCTGTGTAAAAAACTACTTTTGTATATTTTCTTGCTCCTGTACCTATTTTTTACTAGCTTAATTGGACTTTATCTTACCGGGACTTTTAGCCCAGTATATTTTATACCAATGCGAGTTTAGCTAGCTACTAATCTCGTCCTAATCCTAATCTTTAATACTTAGTTTAACCTATAAACATTAAATCTATTTCGCATACTCGCCCTAACCTTAACCGTTACTCGCTAATATTAATCTAATTCCTATTTTATCTATTTATTTAATTACTCTAATCTATCTTATTTTATCCCTAATATATCCTACTGGGTACTAGTTCCTCGTCCGGCTGATTGCCTCTGGCCTTTCCCGACGGCTTTGCACCTCGCTTATCACAGATGTTCTCGTTTTTATTTTTAAAATACAAAAAGAATCGTTAAGCTCCCGCTGGTCAAAAAGAGGCTATTGCCTTTTTGATGTAAAAATTATATTTTCGATTTGATCTCTCTTCGCGTGACTATCTCCTACTTCGACCTGCCACTGTAGAAATTTCGAATCGTACTGATTGCCCTTGTTTTCTCGCCCGTTGCTTCACCTTGTGGAGGCTCCCCTTCCTCTTTACCCTCTAAGTTTTTTCTTTTTTTTTTCTTTCTGCACGTCGACCTTTATCCATTACCGTTAGGCATGTTGTTGTATTTCGTTTTTGGGTTTTTCATACTGTATGTACGCTCTTATCCTTGAAGAAGTCGCTGACTCCACTCAGGTTATTGCTATCCCTTTCTAACGGTCTTCTGCGCTTGTTGAATTATAACGCTCGTTTATCTCTTATCGTTCGTTTAACCTCTAACTTTTCTACACCGTTGTTCGCCCGTTTCCAAGCAGATCGATATTCGTTAACAGTTGTTTCCTCATTTGAATTTCTATTTTAGGTTTCTACTATGTTTTGTTTAATTCATATATAGCTTTCTTTTATTTGTTCAATCTTGTTGACATTTTTCCTTTAAATTAATTTAATTTATTAATTCCTTTTTAATTTAGTCGAATTACCTCGGCTAGTTATTTTCCTTTCTCCAAGCCTTTTTCGCTTGGTTTAATTTATTCTAACTTCCCTCCGCTTAATTATATAATTATTTAATTGTTTAACTAATTATATAATTTTACTTCTACTTTTTCCCCCCTTCTTTTTCTCGTTATTTTTTCTAATTATTTCAAATTTCCCCTTAGGTTTTTCTTAAACTTATTCTAAGGTTATATCTACATTTTTATCTCTTTCGTTATCCTGCTCGATCTGCTTCGAAGTGGCTTTACCCTTTTCTCTATACCATGCTATACCCTTCTATTGTTGCTGTCTTAATTATATACATCCAGATGTTTTTCATCTTAGGCTATGGGCTTATTGGTTTACAGGTTTTCTATTCGTTTCTGTGTACTGCACTCCCTTTTCACCTTACTTTTGGAGCTGATTCCCGTGCAGTCTTAGAAATTTTTATTATGCAACTTTTGCTATATCTTATTAAAATCGTATCCTTCTTATACTCCTCCCTTTATTATCTTCAGTTTTTTATCTGAAAAATTATCTTCACTAATATAGATAAATTCTGCGGATTTATCCTCCCGTAGCCCTTCTCCTAGTGAAAAACCTCTGGATTTACATTTTGGTCGCTAGTTTTTCAATATTCGCTTTATTTTTAACTAAATTCCTCGCTATTTATTAGCTTTCTCTGCGTCCGCCATTTTCTCGGTCGCCTTTCCACACGCTCGTGGATCAGCGGCCCCTTAGTGCCGCTCGCCCGTCTTGCTTCTATTTAAAAGGTCTATTTTGCCACCTATTTTGTACTATAATTTTATGTAGATAGGCTATTTATTTATATGGACCGATGCCCTCAGACCTTTACTTTTTTCTTTTCTCTTTTTTTCTTCCCTTTTTTAGGTCCCTAATTTCTAGCTCAGTCTCTTGTTAGAACATTACTTTATTCTATTCTGTTTCCTTTTACTCTTTCTTATATTTTGCTATACTCTTTATGTCTTCCCTATTTCCTTTTCTCTTCTTTTCTTTCTCCTCTTTTATTCCACTATTTCTATATTAACTATACAATCTAATTACACTACTGCATTAACTCTCCTATTTTCTTGCTCTTTATATTTTAATTCCATATGAGCTGTCGAAACAACCTCCCTATTTCTCCCTTGTTTGTTGCTTGCTTTCCAATTTTAATTTTGTTATCTGTCTACGTCCAGATGTTTTTCAACATAGGAGATGGGATTATAATCTACTGGTTCTCTGTTCGATTCCATATGCTGTTCTCCCTTTTCCCGTTGTTAATGGAGTTTATTCCCTTGTACTCTTTTAAAATTTTTTTATTTATTTAATACAACTTTTTGTATATCTTGTTTAACTCTTTTCCTTTAAACATTCCCCACCTTACGGATTTTTCGTCCCCTTGCCCTTCTCCTAGTGAGAAACATCTGGATTTACATTTTGGTCGCTAGATTTTCAATATTCGCTTTGCTTTTAACAAAATTCCTCGCTGGTTGTTTGCTTTCACTGCGTCCGCCATTGTCTCTGTGGGGTTTCTACGTGCTCGCGGCTCGGAGGCCCCGTATTGCCACTCGCCCGCCCTACTTACATTATATCCTATAGAAGGCAGAGAAGAGCAAAAGTACTGTTTTCCCCTCGTAGTTTATGTTATTGTTGTTATTATTTAAAATAAATAGATTCTTTGTTAATATCCAAACTTTATCCCTTGTCACTTTGTCTATCCCGTTGCCTTTTACTCTTTCCTGTACTTTTCTATACTACTTATATCTACTCTATTTCTTCTAACTTTGTTAGTTTTCTCTTATTGGTAATTTATATACGGTTACACGCTTATTGGTACTATTTTATATGACTACTATTTATCATCTATTTTACACGAGAGAGAGAGAGTGTTAAAATCTTCGAAGCGTAGATTTAGCCTAACTTAATTTTAATTGACGTTGATACTTCTTATTATTTACACTTTTTATTCCACTGTCCCATAGTTTTTTTTTTAAACCTTTTTATCCGTTGATTTCTGAATCTACTATATAGTAATATTACTATTTTTAGGTTCACTTATCTTCTTATTACTCCCTTCTCCTCTTTTGCAGCGACCCGTTGCCTTGTGGCGTTGAGTTGATTTCGGAAAAGCTCTGGATGAAAGACGGCTAAGGAGGGAGGCGAGAGTCTTGCGTAGTTGGAGAGGAACAGTAATACCTTGCCTTATGATGGCATCCTCAGGGTAATACGCCGTTCCTTTTTCGCAGACTTCACTCCTTTCCTTTCGACCCGGTTCCACCCTTCGGCATTTCCACGGGTGTCAAAGATCATTAGTGATTTTCCGCTACCTCGAGGTTTGATCCTTCCAGCTCTCCTTCCTCTCTCCCCTCAACGCCGCTCCCCCTCGGCTCTCCTCTTCACTCTCCGCTCGCTGCAAAATGGAGATTATATTTGTAGATTGTCCAGACTTGTCCAGATTTTCTATTCGTCCAATTTCTAATATCAGGTATCATTTGGAAAGTCCACCGTCCGACCTTTTCTTCCTCCCAATCCCTCTGCCACTCTCTCATTGTCACTTCTTTTAATTTTTTTCTCAGCCATTTTTTAACCTCATTTTTTCTTTCTTCTTTTTCATCCTGTCTCTGGTTATTAGTACCAAAGCCCTCTAGCATGGGGTGGATCGTCGTAAGGTCCCCCCCATTTCTCTCAACTACTTCTATCTCATCCATTTTGTTCAGGATTTCATTTTCTATTTCAAAGAGCATCCTTCTTTCTATAACTTTAATGTATCATGGCGGTATGCCTGTTATGACGCTTAAGGTTTCTGGCGGAATAGTTCTGTACGCAGATACCACCCTTGATAGTCCTATTCTCTGCGTTCCTCTCAAGATAGATCTATTTGCTCCACTTTCAGCAGCTTCTGCCCAAATCGGTGCACCATATAATACTATGGCCTCAAGTGTTAGATAGTATAGCTTCCTTGTCGCCTGGCTGGTTTTCATACCATTAGTCATTAGGCTACTCAGTGCCGCCATGGTTCTAATCCCTTTGTTCGTCACTGTTTCGAGATGTTTTCTAAACTTTCTTAGGTCGTCGAATATGACTCCTAAATATTTTACTTCCGAAGTCGGGTGAATCTTTGAGTTTCCTATTTTCAGGTGGAAGCCCTCTTTTATTCTTTTTTTATTTAGCATCATAACTTCTGTTTTCTGCCCTGCTAGGGATAGTCCTGCCGACTCCATCCATTTGCTCGACTCTTCGATCATCTGATTAGCTCTTAATATTAATCTTTCTTGCGTCGATGCCTGTGTAGAAATTATCACATCATCTGCAAAGGCTATTCTCCTCGTCATTGGGGGCATTTCTCTTCGCAGAAGGCCGTCATAAACCAGGTTCCATAGGAAGGGGCCTAGCACCGAATCTTGTGGAACTCCCATATTCATTTTTCTCCATATGACCCCTCCAGTTGATGCATAAGACACCGTTCTTTGGTCAAAGTAATATTTGATAAACCTTTTTAAATATTCCGGAATTTGGCGTCTGTTCAGTTCTTTTAAGATACTATTTCAGCCAAATCTATGCTTATTCGAAGCCTCGACCGCGGTTTCTCTCACCTTCCTTTGCGTGTATGGTCGATTTGCCTTTTACGAACCCGTATTGGTCTTTATCAAAAGTTACTTCTCCGAGGGCCTGTGTAAGCCTTTCCCTAACGATATATTCTAGGAGCTTAGCGCCCGCGTCAATAATACGAATCGGTCTGTACGCCGACGGAGTTGTCTTAGGAGTATCGTCCTGGCTTTTTTCCATTCTTTTGGGATTTCTCCTCTTTCTAGGATTTCGTTAAATGAAGCTTTGAAGCCCTCCGGTGTGGTTTCGACAAGTCTCTTTAAGACTTCAAGCGGAATACCGTCTAATCCTGCTGCCTTTGCCGTCTTAATATTCTTACAAGACTTTTTGATCTCTTCTTCCGTTATTTCGGCGTACATTTCCTCTTCCGTTCTATGCTCTTTGCTATTACCAGTTATTTGCTCCTCACTCCCTTCTCCTGTTTTTTCCGGGAATAAACCCTCCAGCACTTTTTTGGCCATTTCCGCTGATATGGATGCTGGGAGCGCATTCTCTCTCGCTTTTTTCATGACAATTTTGTAAGGTTTTCCCCATGGATCTTTTTCTATGAGTTCGCATAAGTTCTTCCATGCCTTCTCTTTTTCTCTCTGTATCATTTTTTGCAATTTCTTCTAAGCTCTCTTGTATAGGAAGTCCATTACATCCCTCTCTTCTTCTTTTTTCTTTCTAATCGCCTTCTGCCTTTTTCTTCTCAACTTCTGGACGTTCTTCCTTTGTTCATTTAGTTCCGCGTTCCACCATGGGTTGCTCGGTCTCTTCTTATTCGTCATGTCTCCTCCTCTTTTAAAAGCTCTATCGCATACGCTCGTCATGATTTCTATTGGGATATAGGGTTCAGTATAATAAACACTCAGTTGATTTAATAAGAAAACTGATTTATTTAAAGAGATTCGGAAGGACTACTTTAGCTCCTGACACCTCGATACTCTGGACGAGACTAACGAAAAATGTGCAACGGAAAACCGTTGCTTAGGTTTGAAGCCAGGAACGAAAGAAAAAGGCCTGGGCCTGAAAAGTGTTTATGACACCCCCCGACCCTTAAGAGTCGGGGTACTGCCGGAGACCCATTGCTAAGAGTAATATTCAGCCTCCGCGTTCCTGGCACTCTAAAGTGATTCTCAACACAAAGATCATTTTTTTGATTATATGTACAATTAGATATGAAAAATCCAACACTGGCTGATCAATTCAAGGAAACAGGTATCATACGGAATACTCTTATAAGTACTTCTTCGCAATTGATTCTTACATACACTTTTTTCGTTTCAGCAACATGATTCGAGAAATATGCAAAGAAAAAATTGACTCTTCCAACTACCTCCTCGAACGTGATAGACTAAAAGTAAAAATGAAAATAGGAACTATGCACTGTTTATTGAAAATAGTTTACAATGTATGTAGATTGAATAAAATATTAACATATGAATACAATAGTATAGTACAGTATATAATGTGGTGTAATATATGATGTAGCAACCATGGTGCGTGGGAACGTGGCAATTTTCGGACGTGGAAATTCTATTCTTCTTAAGTGCGTACCATGTGAGGTCAGGTTGAGAGCTTGATCATTTATTATAGTATTTGTTATAATAAAAACGATAGTATAGCGTTGATAGACGACAATCTAAAAAAAAACATTTTTCAGTTTCAAATCTCGCAAGTAACCTTGCATGTAAAACTTTATATATAAATTTAATTCATTGAAAACTTACAACTCGAATAATCTCTGTATCGCGAGGATGAAATCCTCGTCCCACTCCTCCAGATCGCTTATGAATTTTTCGCTTTTTCGCCAAGAGCGTACAAAAATTTTCTCGCTCCATGCCCGTCTGCGGAAAAAAATATTTGTCACTCATGGGAAACAAAACGATGCACGTCAATATAAAACGGTGCACTCACCAATCCCTTAGCCGCCTCCTCCAACGGCTGACCGTCCTCGATTATGACACATCGCCTTTTTTCCAACGATAGAAGTATTGTTGATACTGTCTGTAACACAACTTGTAATGCGTGGAGCGGCGAACTGCCTCCTATTTAAACGTGTCTCGAGCGATAAAACATGTATCTGCTCGCAAAATTTATGAGAGCGTGAGAAAAAATCTCTCTTTATTTCTCCACGAAAAGCATGAATGCGATTAACGAAGGGCAATGAATATGAGACGTTGATGCGATAACGAAAAACCGTTTCCGCGAATCGTTGCAAACTGCATCACGTCATCGGTTTCAGCGAACTGTCTCCTATTTAAACGCGTCTAGATCGATAAAAAAAATGTATATCCGCTTGCAAAGCGAACCTTCGCAAAAATCTTATTTCGCGTCAACGGTTTTGACGACTCGTCCAAGACAGATCTTATTTCACGTCAACGGATATTCATTATCGCGCCAACGTCTCGTATTCATTGCCACATCTACATAAAAAACATGGCCGCGCGGCAAGAAAACGCAAGAGCGAGAGATAATGAGCTGCTTCAGCGGGAATCCGAATTCCGGATGCATTCAGCAGAAATTCGAAATCCGGATGCATCGATATGTAACGCCATTTCGGGTAACAGAAACCGCAACGTGATACCTCGACGGTGGCGGAGCGATCTCACCGCCTCGCAAGGGAATTACCCCTCTCGGAGGACCTGAGTTAGAACCCGCCTAGACTATCTACTGAAGTGTCCTTCGAATCGCCAGCCGTCGTCTATGACCAGTCCCAGGTACCTCATCCTGGGCCCAATCTCGACGGAGGTTTCAGCGACACGAGTCCGGAGGCCTTGACCACGGGGCGGCCGCGACGGCCGAGACGATCCGTACATCCAGATCGCGTCATCCGGTCAGCCGCATCCTCCAGATTCGCCGAACAACGGCAAGTTCCACAGGAGCGGCCCGAGAACCGAACCCTGTGGAAAGCCGCGGTGCGCCTCCATCTGATACGCGGTATTATGCCGGCCGGTGTCAACCACTTCCCTCCAGCGGAGGTAATCGCCGACCACCTCGCGGAGATAAGGGGGCACCTGGAAATGATCCAGCGCCCCCATTATCTCCGTCCAGGGCAGGGCGTTGACAGCGTTAAATATGTCTAACGACATGGCTGTCAACACCCTGCCCCGAGTGACAGCCTGCTCCCGGAGGAAGCGCAGACGCTCCAAGGCGTCGATTGTGGAGCGCCCCCTCCGGAACCCAAACTGGCTGTCGCTCAGATCGGGATCACCCCGCGACAGATGCTCAATGAGGCGGGCAGCAATAATTCTCTCGAATAGCTTGCCCGCCTCGTCGAGCAGACACACCGGCCGGTAGGCAGAGGGAGACTCTGAGGAGGTTTCCCCTCCTTTTGGAGGAGACCAGGCACGCACTTTTCCACTCTGGTGGGAAGACTCCCCAGCGCAGGCTCGCAACTATGACGCTCCTGAACGCCGGGGCGAGGACCTCTACGGCTAAGGCCATTACACCACCGGGAACCCCATCGGGGCCGGGGGCCTTCTTGCCCCCAGCCCGGACTTCCCGGACGGCCCTGTCAAGCTCCCACTCTGTGATCACGGAACTCGTCCGACCATCCCATGGCCGGACCCGGGGCGCGTTCCCACCGCCCCCCTCCCCATCACTCATGGGGAAGTGGGTATCTACGACGCGCCCCAGAAGTTCCGGGTCCAACCTCTCCGTGACCGAGGACGCCCAGGGGCGGAGCTTACCAAGCACCGCCTTATACGGGCGTCCCCACAGATCGTCGCGGAGGGTGAGCAGGTATACTGGGAGGACACGGGAGCGGGTATACTGGCGGCGGGCTCGGTCGGCCGAACTGCGAAGTTCGGCCAGCTCCCCCGACCACCTGTAAACTGACTTTCGCAGATCATCTGCAACGTGTCCCGGGCCCACGCCGTCCCCTCTTCTGTCCCGCGCTCCCTGGCCGAAGGCCAGGCGGAGCCGATAATCACGGCCCTCAGTACGTCCCCGTCTAGTCGTTTCAGCGCCCATCTGGACGCTGGCGGGGTGCCACGTCGGAGGGGCGTGTCCAACGGCGAGTCCGAGACCACTGCCACGTCCATCAGGACATAAGGTCTCTCCATCCCAGACCCGCCAGTTGGACACACGGCGCGAGGCGAGGTCCTGCGCCCGGCGGGAGTGGTTGAGGTTGGCCTGGAGTACCGGAAGGGGGGACCGGCGTGGAGTGTGGGCCATTATTGGGCACCCGCGCTAATCCCCTCCTCAGCGGTACCGGCAGGGGCCGCCGCCACCTCCATCCCCACCCCCTCCTTGGAGGTTGGGGGAGTGTCCAACTTTCTCCCCGGAATTTCCAGAGTTTGGGGGGGGGGGCCGCACCGCCCTTCCTCTTTGATCCTTTCTTGTTCTTTGGGGGAGCACGCACTGCTCCCCGCCTTATGCCCGGCCGGCCAGCCCCTTATTTTCAGGGCCTCGGGAGCCCTGTGGGTCAGTTTCTCAAGGCTCGAAGCTGTCACTATGACCGCAACGTCATCGGCGAAGGCACAGAGAGAGAGAGACACCCTTCGGAAGCGGGTTTCTTCACAGATCGTTGTATTGGATGTTCCACAGGAGAAGCCCAAGGACAGACCCCTGTGGAACACGCGCATAGACCCTAATGCTCTTATCCCCCACTGCTACGTACCTATTATCCAGGTACGAGCAGATGGCGCCAGAAAGCTTTGAACATACTCTTCTCTTCAGCAATGCCCTGAGAATGTTCGTCCACTTCAGTGCATTGAATGCATTCCGTAGATCCAGCGATATCATCACGCAGTGGTTCTTCCTCTTTTTGGCATTATCCCATACTTTAACGGCCTCGCCTATAGCATGGACTGTACTTTTACGCCGGCAGAAGCCATATTGTTCCATATTGTTACATCCTCAAATTTGACTGCCGTCAATAATCTCTTTTTGAGACAGTACTCATAGGCCTTGGAGAAGTTTGAAAGAATACATAATGGTATCCATCCGACGGTTCTATCAGGACCCGGTTTCTTAGGTATGCGCTTTAGTTTCCCAGTCTTCCATTTATCAGACAAGTACGCGTCAATGAAGCACGTGTTGAACACGTGAGTCAGATGTTGCACGGCCATCCTTCCTAACAACCATATGACCTCAGAGGGCAGGCCATCCAGGCCTACCGCCTCATTTTTGATAACTCCAATCGCTCCCATAACCTCTTCCTGGGTAAAGGGGCTATCGTTAAAAACGCCCGCCCATGGGAACCGAACGGCTACCGGTTTACCCTCAGGATGAGTCTGGAATAGCTTGCTAACTATATCATTCACTTCGTTGCTATCAAGCTTGATCGAGGGATGTCCACCTGTCAACACCTTCATGACCGACTTGTATGATTTGCCCCAAACATAGGCGTCAATTCCATTGGTAAGCGACTTCTCTGGACTCTCTTTGCTTCTGCTCTAGTATACATACTGTAATGGATCCTGACGTCTATGTTGGTCTGTGGGAAGATGGCTTCCGTCATTTTCCTGAAGGTATCGGGGTTGACATCTTCGTGGCAATTTATGGCTATTTTAGTGCGCGAACCTTCAATACCTATGTCTTTCAGCTCGTTCAAGGAGCTAAAAATTGCATCCATGTCCATAGAGTTGTCGTTGCGGATCCTGTCTATAAGGTAGCAGACCAATCTGTCTTGAAGGAACCGACTGCCGCCAGCGTCCTTCTTTTTACATGGTATCCAAGTAGAGTTCACCAGGCATACCACCGATCCTGGAAGGTGGTCTTGTGCTCTGAGCTCAGTAATGCCCTAGTATTTATCTGGTATGCTCTTGCCAGGTCCTTTCGCAACTTCAAAGTCACTAGGGACGAAGCAGACGACATCTGAATCATTGTTAGAGATAAGTAATGGTGAATTTACAATTGCGGTTCTGCGGAAGACGTCGTCATTCCACCTCTTTTCCAATAAGGGTAGGAGGTTTTTCAGCTGCCCATCGTTTAGCCTCCAGCTGTCCAGCTCATCTACCTCTACAGTGTCTGGACCACATGTCTGAGTACCGATCGAGCGCGTTCCAGTCTGTTTCCTGTGGTATACTTCCATAACTTCATCCGTGTCAGTGTCAGTGTTCACAGGTAAATTCTCCTGCGTCTGAACAGCAGCATTCACATACTCGCTGTTTACTTTAGCTTTTCCTGTTTCAGGTTCTTGGGCATCAGTTTTTAGCATATCATCGTCAACAGGTATGCATTGCGTTTTATCTTTTCCTTGCTCTTTTTCTTCTTCTTTATCTTCTTTTCCAGATTCGTTTCTCCTCATTTTAGCCTTAAATAGTTGTTTTTAACTTGCCCTCTTGCATCGGAAAAGGTCGCCGACCGAACGATACGTGGAAGCGAGGAGGGGCCGGAATCGCACAGCGCTGTGCGTCAAAGTTGAATGGGAAAGAGTCTTTGGAGAACAAGTGTAGGTTTGGATGAAAAAGGACTGTATTTTGAGATGTATGAAATGAATAATGGACGAACACTGTACTTGAAATTTACAATAAATATGTACAGAATAAATCGTTGAAGAACGCGACTGAACGGGAAGACTAGAAGGAGCGCAGTAAAACAGGACCGAATCGCACGACGGTTGAACAGCGAAGAGAGGAAGTCGATTTCGGAGAAAGACCGAGTCTGATTTCCTGGAAATCGCGGATTGGTCCTTGTGGATCACGCGATGATCCACGATTGTTCAACCTGGAGCCTCGCAAAATTTAGGGGGATAAACTGAATTTCGTTAATTCGCAAGGTGGTCGAGAGATGCTCTAGAAATTCCTTCCTTAATGGGAGATTCGGTAGAATGGGCGGTATTTGTTAAAGAAAGTTGAGATTTGTATGAAATAGCTCGATTGACCAATCTAACTATATTCTCAACAAAAAAAAAAAAATACAAAATAACGCACGAACGATTTTTGCCCTCGCGATAACAAAACGGTACACGCACGCGGTTGCGTGCATGTTAAGCATGTAAGTTGTTTCCGTGTAGAATTCGAAGAATCGTGAAGCAACTATGATTATACTGCAAAGAAAGGTTTCTTGCACTTATGTCAGGATGTTCCAAAACGTCCTTTAGTATTTGCTCTTGAACATTTACACTAACGCGTTGTCGACAGCCACCATGTTGTCTAAGTTTTTCAAAAGAACCGTATTCGCCGAGCGTTCGTTCTGCTCTTTAAATAACACGTCTGTCAGGATGTCGACGATTGGGATACCGATGTCTGTAATGATCAGCTGCGGCTGATGCGTTACCACCACACGCACCGTTATAACGAGATGTGATAAAGTGCACGCGTACCGAGCGAAAATTCAAAGTCGATTTTCTCAAAAACAAAGCCTCAAACGAAAAATTTTTATTCTGTATTTTCGACTTCTTTTTTCGCGTAGAATCACCCCCTTTCCGCTTGTACCACCAGTTACCAACCACCGTGTATAATCTATCACCGAATTCCCTCTATTTCCTATAAACGTCCATTCCCCTAACTCATCTCCCTTTACGTTCCTATTTAGAATCCCCCACTCCTTCTTTCTGTATTTATCCTCTCATCTTTGGATCTCCTACTCCCTTTCCCTTTTCCCTTTTCTTCCCCGCCTATTCCACCCCCTTCTCTTCCCGTCCTCACATTGAAATCCCCCCTATAATCACCCTCACACCTTTTTCTCTCCCTTCTATCCATTCTCGCAGCACCTCCAATTTCTCCCGCAAGTTCCGATCTACGAGAGAGCTATGGGATATTAGAGCGAGCGCGTGCGAATGAGTGTCAAAGAGAGAGCATGAGTGTGTGAGGGAGACAATAAGAAAGGTGCAAAGATCGCGAGCGATGTAGATTTTGTTTATGTATTTTGACGACGATCTGTCTAGCGATTCAAGGTAGGTCGCGGTCGCGAGAAGAGACACAGAACAAGAGTAAAAGAGTCAGAGTTGAAGAATCGGAGTTTAATAGTTTAACGAGAGAGTTGAGAGAGTGCAGAGTTTTGCGAGCTAGAGAGAGAGCCGTTTGTAAGAGATAGACGAGAGATAATTGTACAAGTTTAATAAATACGTTATTCAGCAAACTTCACTGTGACACCTAACCGCTTGGCTTTCACCTAACCTATGCCTACAAATTGGGGGCTCAGCCTGGATAGTCTATCGATAGCGGGCAAAACTCTGTGAAGTAAATTGCCAGCGATAACGGAAAAAGGGCTATTGTGTGACACGATGAGTTTCAACGAAGACACGGTAGCTCAGCTGAAAGAAAATCTGTGGGAGTTGGGACTTCCGGTCGTGGGAAACAAGCCGAAATTGATCCAGCGATTGTTGGAGATCGATCCATCGGGATCTCATGTGCAGGACATCGTAAGGGCACGCAATGCTGTACGCGGTAATAGCGAGACGAATGTCGCGGAGGCGCACGGCTCAGAGGCAACATTGCCGGATAACCAAGATGAGAACGAGATGCGTAACCGAGAGCTGATCGAGCGCGAGTTTTAGTTGGTCCGACGAGAAGCGGAGTTGGTGAGAGCCCTTCGCAGAGCATCTATCTCCGAAGAAAGACAGCCCATCGAGAGCACAGCGTGGGTGCCGTCGTATCCCGATCCGCGACCAAAAGTCAACCTCGCAACTGTGGCCGAACTGTTGATCAACTTTAAGGGAGAAGTCGGTGAATACGATAATTGGGAAGCGCAGCTGCATATGATTCGGAGGACGCACCGATTAGACGACGAGGAGATTAAGGTCCTGATTAATATGCGTCTGAGAGGAAAAGCGCTCGAGTGGTTCTACTCGAGACCAGATCACATCGGGATGGATGTCGATGAATTGTTGGGCAAATTGCGGAGCATGTACCAACACCGACAGGACAGAATCGTGCTACGGAAAATTTTCGAGGAACGAGTGTGGCAAGAGAACGAAACGCTCCATGATTACGTCCACGGGAAAATGATCCTCGGGAACAAAGTGCCGATACCAGAGGATGAACTCCTCGACTACATCGTTGATGGCATCCCCGACGTAAATGTGAGAGATCAGGACCGCATCCACCAATTCCGCCGCAAGGCCGATCTTCTCAGAGCTTTCGAGAAAATCGCCCTGAAAGGCAGAAGTCAACCTCAAGTGGCCCCACGACCGACAACGGGTATCGAGAGGAAGCAGAATCCAGCAACCAAGCGGAGCTTCTGCTACAACTGCGGATTACCGGACCACGTGGGGAGAGAATGCCCAACGAGGATCGAAGGCGTGAAGTGCTTCAGGTGCTACGAACGGGAATATATCGCATCCAGGTGCCCCGAGCAACGCAACGTAGCGGCGGTGAACAAAGCACCTCAGGTAGCGCCGAAAAAATTTACGAAAGACCTTGAGATTAATGGCTATCCGGTAGAAGCTCTGATCGATACTGACAGGGATATCTGCCTAATGCGCGCGGATCAATATGTAGAAATGGGATCGCCGCGATTATCAAAAAGAAAAATTAGATTCGCGGTGGTAGGCTCTGTATGCGATACGTTAGGCGAGTTTTACGCGGAGCTGAAAATAGATAATAATCCGTATGATATCCTCGTACGAGTGGCCTCAGATACGTGCATGACTCATAGGATGATTATAGGGGCGGATTTCCTTAACAGCGTCGAGTTGAGTTTAAAACATGGTAACGTTACGATTGTCCCTTGTAGCGAGACGACCGAAAATAGTCTACCCTACGTCTAGCGGAGGAGATGGAAGACCGTGTCGACGTCTCATACATACCGGTAGGAGACCGAAAGGTAATTAAAGAGCTAGTTGAAGGACGTGGGCGTTAAAATGTCGATCGCGTTAAAGGACGACGTACCGGTGTATCAAAGAGCGAGGCGATTGTCGCCTTCCGAGCGAGAAATAATGAATGCGCAGATACAGGAGTGGATCGACGAGGGCGTAGTGCAACAGTCACTGTCCGAGTACGCGAGTCCAATAGTCTTAGTAAAGAAGAAGAACGGAGCAGTCGGAAAATTAACGAAAAGATAGTTAGGGATCGATATCATCTGCCCCTTACCGAGGACCAGCTGGACTCTCTGCAAGGCGCGAACTGTTTTCGTACTTTAGATTTGCGTAATGAATTTTTCCATGTTCCGGTGGAACGGAATAGCCAAAAATATACTGCATTCATAGTCTCCGACGGACATTATGAATTTCGTAGAGTTCCCTTTGACCTCTGCAACTCCCCCTCCGTTTTCGAGAAGTATATAAATGCCGTCTATCAAGAGCTTATTCCGGAGAAAGTTGTCCTAACCTATCTGGACGACTTGACAGTACCCTCGCTCGGGTATGAAGACGGTATAAAAAGTTTTAAAATCGTCCTAAGTACAGCTAGTGAAGCGGGGTTGCAGATAAATTGGGGAAAATGCAATTTGCTGCGGGACTCGGTCGAATTTCTGGGGCACATTGTTACGGACGGCAACTACGTCCCTCGGAGTATAAAACGATTTCCTATATATTATACGATTTCCGATATAAAGATTTCCTGAAGCGAAAGACGCGCGACAATTGCAAAGGTTTCTCAGGCTTAGTGGTTACTTCCGGAAGTTCATATCGCATTACTCGCTTGTAGCGAGACCACTGTCTGATTTTTTGAAGGCCGATGCAAAGCTTACGTTCGGTGAAGAGCAGAGAAACGCCTTCACACATCTTAAAGAAATTCTGTATAGAGTAGGTGCAGAGACGCAATTACATACCGACGCGTGCATGTACGGATATGGGGCGATTCTCCTGCAACGAAATTCCAACGATAACGCGTCGCATCCAGTCTATTACGCGAGCGGGAAAACCACGACGGCCGAACGCAACTACACAAGCTACGAGTTAGAGATCCTCGCGATAATAAGAGCCCTGAAAAAGTTTCGAGTATACCTTCTAGGGATATCTTTCGCAATTGTAACCGACTGTCGCGCGTTCACGCTAATCATGAAAAAGAGGGACCTGCGTGTACTTGTCGCCAGGTGGGCCCTTCTCTTAGAGGAATTGGATTATAGCATTGAGCATCGACCGGGAAAGTGCATGATGCACGTGGATGCGCTGAGCCGCCAACCACTACCGTCGTGCATGGTTATTGATGAATTCAGGGATGGGTTGACTGTGCGGTTGAAGCGAGCACAGCGTAGTGACACGGACGTAAAGCGAATTATCGACCTGGCGGAACAAAATAAAATTGCGGGATACGAGATTCGGCGCGGAATATTATTCAAGGAAATAGACGGTGATTTCAAGTTAGTGGTCCCAAGACAGCTCACGTCACAAATAATTCGGCAGGCGCACGATACGGTGCATTTCTCGGCGAACAAGACCGCAGCGCTGGTGACCAGGGATTACTGGATCCCTAGCGTAGGGCCCAAGACTGAGAGCATTGTCCAAAACTGTGTCTCGTGTATACTAGCTGAGAAAAAGCGCGGCAAACAGGAGGGCTACCCAAACCCATAGATAAGTGCGAAGTTCCCCTCGATACGCTCCATATCGATCACTTAGACCACCCCCGTCGACTAAAAAGAGTTATAAGCATATATTCGTGGTAGTTGACTCGTTTTGAAAATTCGTCTGGTTGTACGCGACGAAAAGCACAGGCACGGCAGAGGTAATCACGAGACTCCAAAAACAGGCGGCGGTATTCGGAAACAAGCAGCGCATAATCTCCGACCGTGGGACCGCGTTCACATCCAGAGACTTCTGGCAACATTACTACACGAAAGAAAACATTTGCCACACCCTCATAACCACCGGCATACCTAGTGCAAACAGGCAAGTGGAACGAGTTAATCAAACGCTCATACCACTCTTGACAAAATTGTGCAATTTATAAAAGGGCGAGTGGTACCGGAATGTAGACAGGGCACAACAATTTCTCAACGTAACAATGAATCGAAGTATCGGTACATCGCCGTTCGAGATGTTGTTCGGTACGCGGGCGCGCTTTAGGGACGATCCAAAAATACACGAAATGTTAGAGCGAGAGTGGGTTACCGCGTTCGAAAGCGACCGAAACGAGCTGCGAGCGCACGCGAAAGAGAGCCTCGGCAAGGTACAACACGAAAACTGAAGGACGTACAACAAAAATCGAAAAGATGCGACAGTTTATTGCGAAGGCGACATGGTTGCAATTAAGCGCACGCAACAAGCGCCGGGACTAAGATTGGCTAACAAATATCTTGGCCCCTACGGCATAACAAAAGTCCTGTGAAACAATAAGTACCTAGTAGAGCGAATCGGGGATCACGAGGGACTGCTGCAAACGTCGATCGCCGCGGACTACATGAAGCCATGGCCCGAAGGAGACAGCGATGCATCAGACGACGACTGCACAGCCCAAAAGACGTTCGAGGGCGAACGTTAATGCAGGATGGCCGAGTGTGGGGATGCAAAAACTGCCGAATGCAAGCGGCAGTTAGAACGGCCTGACAGCGAGGCGTTTTTACCGAAATCGTCGATGTCGTCAAAACAACGGGCGACAGGTGAATGCCTGAGCGAGCGCGTGTGAATGAGTGTGAAAGAGAGAGCATGAGTATGAGAGAGAGACAATAAGAAAGGTGCAACGACCTCGAGCGATGTAGGTGATCCGATTTTGTTTATGTATTTGGACGACGATCGGCCGAGTGATACGAGTCTCAGAGCTAAAGTAAAAGAGTCAGAGTTAAAGAATCGGAGTTTAATAGTTTAACGAGAGAGTTGAGAGAGTGCGGAGTTTTGCGAGCTAGAGAGAGAGCCGTTTGTAAGAGATAGACGAGAGATAATTGTACAAGTTCAATAAACACGTTATTCAGCAAACTTCACTGCGACACCTAACCACTTGGCTTTCACGTAACCTAATCCTACAATAATTATTGAGAATAGCATTTAATAATAAGTGCAATTATTTTTTTTTATACTAAACCTAACTCAGACCTAACCAGACCTAACTCATATTTAAAAAATATTTTTGCGAATATCTAAAAATCTAATAGCAACTGCC
>JAQQRO010012136.1:39318-59950 GCA_028454255.1 Halictus ligatus
AGAGTGGCGCAGTTGTCGCCCCTCTTGCGGGAAGAGGGACGTGACCACTCCCTCAAGCAGGTGGGGGTCCATCGACTCGTCACCAGAGGCGCCCACGCGCGCAGCTTGTTCATAACAAGCTTGTACGGGCGCCTCCACGGATAGGAGTACATCGTGCCGACGAGCTCCGACCACGCGTCAGCATTGGCCCGCGCGATGGCCCTGCGGTGGACCCCGAGTGCGGCTCGGTACTCCTCGCCGAGCCTCGCCGTCACCTCCCCGTCGTCCCGCCTCCTGCACGCTCGGCCATACCGGCGCCGCGCTGCATTGCAGGCACGCCGGAGCCCCGCGATGCCGACGGACCACCAGTACGCCGCCCTCCTGGGGGCGAACCGGCTCCGGGGCATGGCGGTGCCGCAGACCGCCGCCATTACCTCCAGCAGCCGCCTCGCCTCGTGCGCAGGCGCCAGTTCGGACAGGGCTGGCCCCGCCCAGGTCGCCGCAGCGACAGCAGCCCCGAACACGTCCGCGTCCAGTCGCCCGAAAGTCCATCGCGGCCGCCCGTCCACCCGGCCCGGTCGGGAATCCCGCGCGTAGAGGGTGGGCGACACGTCCATGGTAATGGGCGTATGGTCGGAGGCGATCTCGATCTCCTCGACTACCCTCCGTCCCGACACCCGATTCGCGGCCGAGGGAGTCCCTCATGTCGGGTCGACAATCGAGACCCCCTGTGGCCGCAAGCACGTCGGCGTGGATCCCCGGTTAATCAACCGGAGATCCAGGCCGGCCGCCTAGGTTAACAACTCGCCACCCCTAGTGGTGGTCCTAGAACTACCCCACGATACCGCGTGGGCATTGAAGTCACCCAGAACGAGAATGGGGTGGGCGCTGCACCGCGTGATGCATCTGTTTAGCTCGCCCAGAAACCCCCGAAAGTGATCGAGGCCACAGTTTGGCGAGATGTAGATCCTGACAACCGCGATGTTCCCCGCACAGCACCGCCACGAATCCCGCTCCCCGCTCCAGAAGGGAGACTGACAGGGATTCGGGACGACTTCTCGCCACTATGACGACAGAGCCGACCTCGTCCGCCACCCAGAAGGGGTGTTCCGGGACGGTGTACGGCTCCGCCGCTACTGCCAGCCCAGCCCCCCGCTCGCTCATGGCTAGGACAAACAAGTCGTGCGCCGGGCGCGAATGGTGAGGTTCGCCTGCAGAACCGGAATAGGGTGTAAAGTTCCTACTCTGACACGGTTTCTTCGGACTGACCCCCCTGGGAGGACTGGGCCCCCGGCACAGCCTGCGGCCGCCGCGCGGATGCAGTCCCCAACGCGCTCTTCACCTTCGTTGCCGCGCGGCCCCTATTGGGAGCCGGGACACATGCTTTGGCCCCGAATCTATGATCGGACGGCCTCCCCAGGTTCGCGCAGAGCGGACACTTAGGGGGGGGGGGCCTTACAAGCCGAGGCCTGGTGCTCCGTAGCCCCACAGCGGTAGCACAACGCGCCCCTGTCGACCGCGCTCGTGCACGTGGCTCGCGTGTGCCCCGCGTGAGCAGTCCCTCAGGTTCTTCGCCAGGTCCACCTTGAGGCCCTTCGATGCGGTGGAGATCCGCCCCACCATCAACATAGTCTCTTCCACCTCCTCGACCAGCTGCGCCGTCGGCTCCCTCCCACCTCGATGAGGTCTTCCGTCCTCCTGGCTTGGCCCCTTTCGGCGCGGTTGCCGAGGTCCGGCTAATGAACGGTATACAACGGTGTCCGCGATCGCGCGAATGCTCGAGGCGGGGTCCTAGTCACGCGCTCCTCTCGCCCCGCCGCGATGTCGGCCACCGAACTCGGGCTCTTGAAAAGCCATTGCGCGAACCCGCGTTACCCCCGTCTTTCCCTTCGGGATCCTTCAATCGCGACCTAATTATCGATCGTGGATCATCGCATGATCCACAAGGACCAATCCGCGATTTCCAGGAAATCAGACTCGGTCTTTCTTCGAAATCGGCTTGCTCTCTTCGCTGTTCAACCGTCGTGCGATTCGGTCCTATTCTACTGCGCTCCTTCTAGTCGTCTCGTTCAGTCGCGTTCTTCAACGATTTGTTCTGTATATATTTATTGTAAATTTCAAGTACAGTGTTCGTCCATTCTTCATTTCATACATCTCAAAATACAGTCCACTTTCTTCCAAACCTACACTTGTTCTCCAAAGACTCTCTCTCATTCAACTTTAGCGCACAGCGCTGTACGATTCCGGCCTTGATCGTTCGGTCGGCGACCTTTTCCGATACATTAAAGTGGTTCTTCGAGCCGGATTCGAAGTTGAAATTCACGGGAAAATTTCGGAGTTAACACGTGCTCTCTCAAGATGGCGGACTTCCAACGGCAAGCCATGCTGCGACGGACGATCCTGCGGACGGTTGAGGACTTCCAGAAGATCGGGAAGTCCAACCTCACCACCATCAAGGTCCAAGCGCAACTCTCCTCTCTCGAAACCGCTTGGTCTACGTTTCGTGATGGCTAGTCTCATCCGAGGAACAGTGGCCTTCCGAACCCACTTCTGTCACGCCGACCGACTCGGTTTGTGGGGAGAAAAAAAATTACGGCATCCGTTGTTTCGGTTCCCTCCGAACCATGGGAATTGTCTTCCAGATATTCGTCGTGGTTGAAACTTCTTCGAGTCACTGGATATCTGTTTAAATTTGCGCGGGCCTATCGCCCTCGCCACTGTCATTCGCTCCCTTCCTCGACGCCAGGCCGAGCTCTGTCGGTCGACAGCTGTTCCGCCGCGCGAACCTTCTGGATCCGGTACATTCAACATGACTGCTTTCCTGCTCTCCCCGAATAAGTTCGCTGTCAGCTCTTGATCCGTTCGTCGATGACGACGGAATCCTTCGGGTTGGTGGACGTCTTCGACGCGCTCCGTTGTCGTTTAATGCCAAACACCCGACCATACTCGCGTCACATCCACTGGTCCTACGAATCGTTGAACAGGCTCATTTCCGCGCTCTGCACGCAGGTCTTCAATTGACTCTACATATGCTACAGCAGACATTTTGGGTCCTCCGTGCTCCCAGTCCAGTCAAGAGGGTCATCCACTCCTGTGTTGCTTGTGTCCGCGAACGTGCCGCTGTACCAGCTCAGTTGATGGGCCAACTTCCAACCTCTCGCGTCTCCCCTCCGTCCAGATGCTTTTCTCACTGCGGAGTGGATTATGCAGCCCCCTTTTAAATCCGCGCGTCATCTGGGCGCGATATTACTTTCCGCAAAGCTTATATAGCGCTCTTTATTTGTTTGACCACTAAGGCAATCCATCTCGAGCTCGTTTCCGACTATTCTACCCCAGCCTTCATCCTCGCCTTTGATCGTTTCTGCTCGCGACGTGGAATACCTTGCGCGATGTATTCCGACAAAGGGACCACGTTCGTCGGCACGGACCGAGAATTGTGTCGAACATACCGAGGGACCCTTCGGAATTCGGAATTTCAAAATAAAACCGCCAGCGACGGTGTCGCCTGGCATTTTATCCCTCCCTCCACTCCTCATTTCGGAGGTTTGTGGGGAGCCGGAGTGTAGCACCTTGCTGTGCTCCATCGAATGCTGTCTCAATTCGCGACCTCCAGTGCCATTGCGAGACACTGTGGACGATTTGGATGTCCTCACACCCGGGCATTTTCTGATCGGCTCTCCACTCACGGCACCCACTCAACCGTCCGTGTTCGATCTTTCTGAGAATCGTCTTACGCGTTGGCAACTTGTCAGATCCGTGACGGAGCACTTTTGGAGGCACTGGGTGAGCGTCTATATAAACACCCTTCAGCAGCGAAGCAAGTGGCGACGAGAGGAACCTGCAATCGAACTAAGCCAGCTCGTCTTAATTCGAAACCCCAAGCTCCCCCCGTGCCAATGGGAACGCGGTCGCGTGAATGCCGTGCACCCGGGAGCTGACGATCGGGTCCGCGTGGTCACCGTTAAGACCTCTTCCTCCGAGCTGACACGTCCGATTGTTAAGCTGTGCCCGTTGCCAATTGTGTCCGCTCCCACTTAACGTGTACATAATTCATTCTGTATATAGACCTTCTTCGGCCTTAATTTTAAGCTCTGCATTACCTAGCGAGAAGCTAGGGCACAATAGGATATGCGCGAACGGCGGATATCGCGTTGCCAGTAATATACTACGTAGCGACTGTACCAACCTTAACAATACCAGAATATATCTTTATTCTACCTCCAACATCCTCTCTGAATGATTCAAAGGTAGTTAGAACCTCTCCGTCTTCCAGTGATTGTAGGCACGAATATTATCCTACAAGGGTCGTAACCGTCCCTGCATCACTATCGATATAGTTAAAAATAAACAGTTACATCCGTTGCGCGAACCCGCGTTACCTTCGTCTTTCCCTTCGGGATCCTTCAATCGCGACCCAATTATCGATCGTTGTTAGACACACTGTGTATGTAGTTGTAGGACACGGACCTAACGGGTTTGACGCGGAATCCTTGGAGACCTGTAAACTGTTTGTTTGGTGTGCTCCGTGCACGTTCTGCCGTTCGAGACGTTTTGAATTCGACGAAACGAACAAATTCGGTAGCCGTACCGGCGACATATGACGTCACTTCGCTGGCGATGCGTGTGCTCGCGCGTTGCGTGTGCGAAGACGAGTCACATAATTCAGCTTCCGGTTATTTTCGATTCCGTGCCTTCTGTGTCGTTTCTCCGTCACTTTCGATTCCGATAGAGATTTTCTTAGCACTTGCGGTTCGCTACTTGAGTTTGCGCAGGGTGTGGAATAGGGTATGAAGTGGGGAAGGATGACCGGACGACTGAACAGAGGGTGTAGTGGTACCAATAGCAAAGAAAAGGGAAAGTAGAAACGTGGGGGTTTACAGAGGAGTAACGCTAACACAAACGGCAAACAAGATATATTCATTGATTTTGGCGGAGAGGCTAAGAAAAGAAGTGGAGGGGAAGAGGATACTGTCAGACAGACAGACGGGTTTCAGGAAAGGATTGGGTTGTGTAGACAATATATATGTGCTCAATCATATAGTGAACAGGTAGATGAGGAGGAAGGAATGAAGGTTGGTTTGATGTTTGTTGACCTGAAAGCGGCGTTTCATTCTGTGGATAGGGATATATTGGCGGCGGAGATGATAAAAAAGGGGGTGAGGGAAGGGTTGGTAGGGAGATGTGAGGAGATTTTAAGGGAAACGAGAAGTAAGGTGAGAGTAGGGGACGAGGAAGGGGAAATGTTTAGGTCGGCAAGATGGGTGAGGCAAGAGGTGCACGCTTAGCCCTCTGGTGTTCACGATGTTACGGGTGGACATATACGAGGTACTGGAAAGGGAGATGGGGAGTGGGAAAAGTGGGAGGAAGGAGAATATACACCGTGCCATATGCGGATGACATAGCGATGCTGGCGGAAGAGGAGGAAGGGATGCAAGGGATGATAGGGGTGTTAGAGCGCTGTTTGGACAAGAAAACACTGCAGCTTAACTCAGAAAAATCAAAGATGATGAGGTGTAGAAGAGGAGGAGGAAGGTGGAAGAAGGTAACGTGGAGGTGCAAAGGTAAGGCACTAGAGGAGGTCAGTCAGTATAGGTATCTAGGATATGTAATATACAGTGATGGTGGTCAGGAAGAGCAAGTGGCGGAAAGGATAATGAAGGGAGCAGTGATGGGACAAGTGTGGGGAATAGGGAAGAGGAGATTTGGAAAGGACTGGGGTAGGAGGATTTGGCTTTTCGATAAATTGGTATGGCCGGTGATGAGATATGATGAGGAAATATTGGTGGAAGAAAAAGGAGGGTATGGAAAGGATGCAGGAGAGGTACCTGAAGTGGGTGTTAGGTGTAGAAAGGTGTACACCAGTATACATGGCTAGGAAAGAGTTACAGAGAGAGTTTTTGAGGCGAAGGGCGGGGTTAAGAGCATGGGAGTATGAAAAGAAGAAAAGAGAGGGCAAAGGAGGGGAATTATCGAGATTGTGTTGGAAAGAGATAAGAGTGAGGGCTAGGAGGGGTAGTAAGAGAAGGGTAGGACAAGGAGAGACAAGACTTTTTTTAAGGAGAGGGGTTGGACAGTACGGTGGTGCAGGAGAGGAGAGAGGAGATAAGTGGGGAACTGGTAAATAGGGAGAAGGAAAGGCAGAGGGAGGAAAGGCGAGAAAGGATGAAGAACTCGAGATACAATAGATGGTATGGAATGTTGAAGGGGGAGGATTTGCCAGGTTATCTGAAGAAAGGGTCGGGAGAGGGTAGGTGGCAGAGGGTGATGTGGTTTAGATTAGGAAATGACATGAGGGAGGCGAAATATTGGTTGGATGAAGGGAGAGAAAATGTAGAATGTGTGGCTGGGTGTATGAGACATGAGAGCATGTGTGGGAAGAATGTTTAAGGATGGATGAGGAAAGAGGATGGCTGGAGAGGGTGTGAGAGGTGTTGGATGATGGGGGGGGGAGAAGTCGATGAGGACGGTGGAAAAATGGAGGGATGGGGCAAATGAAGGACTGAGGTGAATGAGGAGCGACCGGAAGAGGAGGTAGGAAATAGGTGTGAGTGTGTGTGTAAAAGGAAGGGTGTGGGGAGATAGAATGAGTTTCCTTTTTATTTTTTATTTGTTATTGTTTTTATCATTATTTTTTGTATTGTTGTGCTTTTTACATATTACGAAATGTATTTTTACTTTATCTATACTTTAGTTTACTTGATGTTTAAGTAACTATCCAAATGCGGATTATTATTATTTGAGTTTATTTACTGTTTTACTGTTTGTACTGTTAAAAGACGATGTCTCTCTCTTTCTCTCTCTCTCTCTCTCTCTCTCTCTCTCTCTCTCTCTCTCTCTCTCTCTCTGGCAAGTAGGATGCGGCGGTGGGTATTAGAATATAGGTTAAGTTAGGTTTAAGTAGGTTAAGAGCGGTTAAGTTTATGTGATTGGAAGGGGATAAGAATTTGTAACCCTGAGGAGATCGAATAAACTATTCATTGATTCAATGAAAGATAAAAAAATTTGTATTCGTTATTCGAAGGTTCGAATAAAAAAGTATCATTATTTGACGAGTATCGAATAAATAAATTTATTCGACGAGAATTTATCCGACGAATAAAGATAATTTTTTTTATTTGCAGCGGATTTATTCGAACGTCGAATCATTTTTTCATCTTTTATCTGCATCTTTTATTCGAAGGCTTCGAATAAATCGTCGGATAACTTTTGCTAGCTCAAAAAAACGGTGACGACGCCCGTCGAGCGCCGAACTTCAAAGACCCAGCGACCGACCAACAGCCTACAATGTAAGCCTATGGAAAATCGCGCATTATTGGCAATTTATGCTTTTATTGTTAATACGAATAAGTTGTAGAGCTTATCCCGATGAAAATGAGTTCAAACACGACAACATTTGGACTGTCTTTACTGAGATTGTAATTTTTATCGTAACATTACGTATCAATGAAAATTGTTCGATTACACTCGAATTTGAACTCATTTTCATCAGGAAAATCCCAGCAATTTACTCGTCACAATTTTATGAAGGTATAATGAAAAACCTAAAAGTTTAAACTTCCATTCGTGCGCGATTTTCCATCTGCTTACGTTGTACATATGCCGATTGTCAGTCGCTGAATCTTCAACATTCGGCGCTCGTCGGGCGTCGCCGCCGTTTATTCATCGAGCTGGCAAAAGTTATTCAAAGATTCATTCGAAGCCGTCGAATAAACCATACATATAAAATATTAATAAATTAGTCGAAGATTGAATAAATCCGCTTCGAATAAAAAAAATATCTCCGGATAAATTCTCGTCGAATAAAATTATTCGATGCTCGTCGAATAAAGATACTTTCTTTATTCGAACCTTCGAGTAAGGAATAAAAATTTTTTTTATCTCTCATCAGTTATTCGAAATTTTTATTTAGATAAATATTTTACCCAACTCTGCCATTTTGCATTATCGAGGAATGATTCGCGGCATCCATTACTCTTGCGGATCTCGTAGGTACACGTACTCGCCGACCTAGCGGTGTGTGAGTGTGCCGAGGCACGGCTGTTCAAACGAAACTACGGCAGCGCCGTTGTTTACATCGTCGGCCGCGCGTGCTCAGATCTCCTCTCTGACAGGCAACCGAATAATGCGAAATGTTGCTCGAAAACGCAAAAGTAGGACCTGCCTAGTGGCGAGAGCTCTGGATTTCTCCTTCATCTACCGCTTTTGACCACTGACATGCCCTATCTTTGTATTATAGAGGATTGATTCGCGGCATCCATTACTCTTGCGGATCTCGTAGGTACACGTACACGCCGACCTAGCGGTTCGTGAGTATGCCCCACAGTCTCATTCGAGCATAGCGACTGCGACATCGTCAGTTATATTATGACGTCATGCTGTCTTATAAAGCCTAACCTATCGGCGACATATATTGTCCCTGCCTCTGTTTTACCGATACAGTGTGTCACTCGACACTGAATATGGAAAGTACACCTAGCTACCCATATTGGACGAAAATGTTACTATTTAGCTTCTTCTAGCGGCCGTTATAGCGGTACTATCGAGTCTTCAAGGCCACCTGGGAAAGCTGGACCACAATGCACTCGATGCAGTCCGGGGACGGGAAACCGGCAGAGGAGCCGCTCAGAAGAACCGAGGCGGCTCCATACCCGTTAGAATCTTCCCGAGTTACCGAACAGATTATCGGGAATGATTTCACGTCGCGTCCTTCGCTATTAATTCTCGACGCTCACATCGGTGACCACGTATTTCGAGGATTGATAGACTCCGGGTCATCCGTATCGTTTATTAGTCGCGACGTTATCGAAACGCTCGGAAATTCCTTGCGAGTTCTCGCAGCGATACTCCCCTGTTTCTTTCTCATGGCCACGGGATCGGTCGATCACGCTACCGAGCAAGCGAGCGTTGCAAGACGCGTCATATTCTCGCGTACGTTCTCAATAATCTTGTGAATCCCCTGCTATTGAGAATAGACGTAATCGCAGAATTCGGTATCGTTGTTGACTACCATCGAACGGTTTAATATTTCGCGTCGCGATCGCAGATCGAGTTCCCCTTCAGTTCCGTCTCGCACTCCCCACTTTGCTGCGGTCTTCGGATACTAACTGAGATCGAACAGGAGCGGCTCCGTAAATTCTTGGAAACCGAACTCACTGACATTGCCGCCTCGCCAGGCGTTACCAACCTGACCAAGCATCGAATCGATGTCGGAGAAAACCGTCCGATCAAACAACGTTACTCTCCGGTCTCGCCAAAAGTACAAAAAGCGATCTACACTCCCAAACACTAGTGCTATCTTTAATTTCTCATGTTAAAATAATGCTAGCGTGAAAACTCTGAATTATATATAAACCGTACCTTCTACGAATATGTAAACATACCATACAGTTGACCTTACTTGAATGTTCTGTTAGTTGAAAGAGAAAAACACAATTCGACGCAGACAAAATGATAGCACACTCGAACTATGTTTACATATTCTTCAGTGTTTCGTGAGCTTGCACAGGGTTACTATTTATTATAGTATATTTATATATTATAGTATATTATAGTATATATTATAGTATATTTAAATTGTGTTTAAAGCTTTGTCAGTTCGGTAGTCTCATAATGGGTCGTGGCAAAAAACTTAAGGAAAGTGAAATTAGTACAATTTTAGTTTTAAGGAAACAAAAGTTGACTATTAGTCAAATAGCAAAAGAAGTTAATCGAAGTCGAAAAGTGGTATATAATTTATTAAAAGATACAAGTGCATACGGAAAGTTTAAAAGTACAGGAAGGCCAGCAGCATTATCGGAACGTGATACACGAGCAATTATACGTGCTGCATCCAATTCGTGTGCCACTGCAAGGGAAATTGCTAAGAAAGCTGGAGTGTTAACAAATATACAAAATGTTCGTCGCGTACTCCAGACTAGCAATATTATAAATCGGACTAGATTAATGGCTAACCATCATTAAACGCAAAACATAAGGAGGCACGCTTATTATTTGCAAAAGAACATGTTACTTGGAAAAAGACTTGGAGAAGAGTAATCTTTACGGATGAAAAAAGGTTCAACCTTGATGGCCCAGACGGATGCACACAAACATGATGTTCGTAAACAACCACTAACAAAAATTCGACGTCAAATGCATGGAGGTGGAGTAATGATTTGGGCTGGTATCGGATGTAAGGGAAAAACAGAAATTCGACTTGTTCAGAGCACAATGAATAGCGTCCGTTATCTCGAACTAATAAAAAATCAAATTTATACATACGCAGAACGCATTGCTGTTACACCATATATATTCCAGCAAGATAATGCTGCAGTACATACTGCTAAAATTGTCAAGGAATATTTTTTAAAGGAGAATATTTCTACTCTTCAGTGGCCGGCGTGTTCACCCGACCTTAATATTATCGAAAATTGTTGGGCAATGCTTTCACACGCAGTTTATGCCGAAGGCCGACAATTTTCTAATATAAATGATCTAAAAACTTGCATTACAACCGAATGGGAAAATTTATCACAAACAAAAATTAAAAAACTCTACAAATCTTTACCTAAAAGAATGGTGGAAGTTATAGAAAACAAAGGAGGTTCTACCCATTATTTAAAAAATATAGTTTTGTATGTATATTATTACAAGAAATGTGTATACTTTTGTTATATCCAACATGTAGTTATATTATATAAAATATATATCTTTATTTTTCAAGTGTGCTATCATTTTGTCTGCGTCGAATTATGTATTTCTCTTTCAACTAACAGAACATTAAAGTAAGATCAATTATATGTTATGTTTACATATTCGTAGAAGGTACAGTTTATATGTAATTCAGAGTTTTCACGCTAGCACCATCTTAATATGAGAAATTAAAGATAGCACAAGTGTGCTATCTTTTTGTTTGGGAGTGTATCTCGAGGTCGAGTCGCTACGTTTGAACGATATTATGGAGCCTTCCGAAAGCTAATGGTCAAGCCCTATCGTAATGGTTAAGAACCCGAACGGTAAATACCGGTTCTGTCTAGATTTCCGTAAAGTCCGATACATTTCCACCCTGGATTTAAGCCAGGCGTACTTCCAGATTCCGCTCGAAGACGCGAGCAAACCTATCACCGGGTTTACCGTTCCGGCTAAAGGGTTGATCCAATTTGAACGTACGCCATAGGGCTCAACGGAGCCCCCGCGACGTTTCAACAACTATTAGATCGGCTTATCGGTCCGGAAATGGAACCGAATGCGTTCGCGTATTTGGACGATATTATTATCGCGACCACGACTTTCTCACGATCACCTCGCGTGGCTCGCGAAAATTTTCGAACGAATAAAATCAGCGGGATTACTCGTAAATCAGAGTCTTGAATCGACAGTCGAACGGAGTTGACGTATAATCGCGAGTGAGTGATAGTGTTTATGAACAATACAAACCCACCTAACGGGATTCCTGAGTACAGGGATTCCTCAGTAAATTCTCATCAAGAAGATTAACACACTGATAAAAACCAACCTAAAATGCAATCATACTCATCATCTGCAACTTCAATCCTCTTCCCCCGAAACGACCAAGCAAAAATATTAGAATCAGTTGAAGGATCAAGGACTACGTGAATTCTATTTCCAAAATAATACAACCGAAGCAAATCATTTCTATCTCACGAATATCAAATGGTATGGTGTGTATATATCTTGACTCTTCACAAACAGTCTCACAAATAACCTCAAAATTCAAGGA
This sequence comes from Halictus ligatus, assembly GCA_028454255.1. NCBI lineage: Eukaryota > Metazoa > Arthropoda > Insecta > Hymenoptera > Halictidae > Halictus > Halictus ligatus. The sequence goes on from JAQQRO010012136.1 coordinate 51,017, forward strand.
GATATCAATTAATAATCATAACGTCCACCTAAGACCTCTAATTACACCTTCTCAGAAAATTATATTATCAAACGTTTACCCCTCGATACCTCATGATGTTATCGAACTTGTATTCAAACATAATAACACCCGTACCACCTCAAGATTGGCCTTTATCAAAGCGGATTTCAAAGAACCTGAACTTTCACATATTACAAGTTTTAGACGTTCAATCTACATAAATTCGGAAGACGCTTCACAGATTACCCAATCTTTCCCAATCTCATACGACAACAGGCAATATAGAATCTTGCAAGTTCAGATAAATTAAAATGCTTTCTTTGTGGTCTCGGGGGACATGTTGCCAAACAATGTCCTAGAAACGAAAACATCCAGATAAGCGGTGATGAACCAATCAACGAGAAAGACACAATTTCGAAAACTGTAAACGTGAATGCCGAAGTAATAAACAAATTATACGACGAACCGCCGTCCTCTTCTAATAAGAGGCCACTATCAACATCCGACAACAGTTCCCGACAAGAAAATGATGCCGACAACTTCAATAAGCCGAACACACTGGTTCCGTACCCAAGAAACATAAATGCTCAAAATCGATTAACTCTGCAATTGAAAAAGTCGGTGAAATGCTAGAACCTGCCAAAAGTATCATCGAAGATGGATCTAACAAATTCCCACTGGATTTTATGCAATTTCAGAGCTTCTTAGAAAACGTTTTTGGAGTTGCAAATGCAATAGCTGTCACCCAAGTATACACCCACGATATACAGGCCTTATTTCAAACGATTAAAAAAATATATCCGTCACTAAAACATCGTAGCATTAAGAACAGACTCCACAGAATCTCCAAAAAACTAAGTATGGATCTACCTGATGGCTGTCAAGACGAACCACTCGTTATGGACTACTTGTCAACTTCTGCTTCTTCTGATATCAAATCTGACATTGACATCCCATAACTCTTCTCCCTCCCTCTATTTCTTCCTTTTGATCTTACCTTTATACACTATGTCTGACATCATCCAATGGAATATCAATGGTTTTCGCCCACGTTTTGAATCCATTAAATTACTCCTCAACGAACTCAATACTGCAATTTTCTGTGCCGAGGAAACTAACTTTAAGAACAACAATAAGACAGAACTATTAAACTATAATATTTTTTACAAAAATAGGAGTTGCTCCCACGCAAGTGGAGGCATTGCTGCGTATGTGAAAAGTAATTTCCACAGCGAAGAAATTCCACTATCAACTAACCTCGAAGTTATTGCAGTTAAGGCCTATATTCCTCTCAAAATTCACATAGCCACTATATACCTCCCAAATTCACAAAACTTTACCAGTGATGATCTTTTCGACCTTGTGTCCCAAATACCAAAACTCTACTTACTATGCGGAGATTTTAATAACCACAACCCCTTATGGGGATCCTCTCACCTGGATTCTACGGGAAAAATTATCGAAAAATTCATCGAACTCAGCGACTCAATACTCCTGAATACAAAAACAAATACAAAATACAAAATCTTACCTTTTTCAGTAACGACATTGCTCACTTGAGCAATTGGCAAGTTTTGGACTCTTCATGGGACAGTGACCACTATCCATATTGATTCCCCAAATTCGACTCATCCAATAAATTATAATGGAGTTAAATGGAAGTTAAAAAAAATGAATTGGTCCCTGTACGAAGAAATGGTCCATAACAAATTAACCTCTGACTGACAACTGAATGAAAAAGTCGATATTAATCTTCACCTAGAAAAATGCATCCAGATCATAACTGAAGCTGCAGATAACGCTTCCCCCAACACTAGTCCCAAAATTTAGAAAATGAAAATACCTTGGTGGAACTAGGAATGCAAATAGAAGAGCCTTCAAACACGCTCTAAATGTTCTCAAAAGACATCCTACCATAAAAAACAAAATTAACTTCAAGAAACTTTGAGCAATTTTCCGCAAAACTATGAAGAGTAGAGGAAAAAACTCCTAGATTGACTTTGCCTCCAATATAAATTTAACAGCCGACTCCAAACTTGCCTGGTCTAAGATGCAGAGAATAAATGAAAACTACAGACGGACAGATATAACTTCAATAACGTCCCGAGACAATCAAGTATTAACCTATCCACAAGATATAGCAAACTGTTTAGCCGAAACTTTTGCCAAAAACTCTAGTGATGACAACTACAGCTCTAGTTTCAGAATCCTAAAATCTAGAGTCATAGATCTGTCCCTTTCTGATATCCCACTCTCTCATATATCCCCCAATGACGACCCTTTTTCTATATCTGAACTTCATGGAGACCCGAGGACCGTCCACAAGTCTATCCCTGGCCCTGATAGTGTTCCTGACACCCTCCTGAAACATCTACCCGAATCAGGAAAACTCGCTCTGCTTAACCTGTACAACAGGATCTGGAATCAGAAAAATTTTCCAACTGCATGGAAACTATCAACAGTAATCCCAATTTTAAAACCTAAAAAAAAAATAAACTCGACTGTGCTTCATATAGACTAATTTCTCTAACAAACAATATCTGTAAAGTCTTTGAAAAAATGATTAATGCGAGACTAATTTGGAGCTTTATCAAGCAAATTAATATCGAACCTCCAGTTTGGATTCAGAAAACTACGTTCCACGATGGATCACCTAACTACTATCCACTCTTCTATCTGAAGTGCACTTTCTAACAACGAACACCTCACGGCTATCAGTCTTGACAATGAAAAGGCCGATGATATGGTTTGGAGGACAAGAGTCCTACACATTCTTGAGAATTTTGAAGTTGGACACAATATGCTAGCCTTTATATTTAACTTTCTCACAGATCTATACGTGCAGGTAAAAGTACAAGACACTTTTTCAAACGAAACATTTATACAAAACGGATTGCCGTAAGGCTCTGTGATTAGTGTCACCTTATTTATCATTGCTATTGACGAAATTTCCACTAACTTATTCCCCCCAATCAAAGGCTGTCTTTTCGCTGACAAATTTCACCATTTTTTGTCGTGGCAAAAACATAAATACTACCTAAAATATCCTCCCAAAAAGCTCTTGATAATCTATTACCTTTTGGAGAGGTAGAAGAATACTTCCCACCTTAAATTTTAACATAAATTTCGTCCCTATCCCTTCAGTAGAGAAGGGATCAAAAATAAGCCCAAGTATTTTAAATTTTTGATAAAAGAATGTCTTGGGTTTACCATGTCAAAAATCTTAAAAATAATTGTCTAAGAAGACTAAACATCTTGAAAAGCCTGGCTTGTAAGAGGTGGGCTGCTGACAGAAACACTTTACTAATTACTTACAGAGCTTTGATTCGGTCAAAATTGGACTATGGATCAATAATATACGGTTCGTCAAACAAAAGCATCTTGAACACACTAAATCCTATCCAATCTTCCTGCCTAAGAATTATTCTGGGTGCTTTCTGCACCACTCCTGTATCCAGTTTGGAAAGTGAACTAAATGAACCCCCACTAAGTATTAGACGCAAATCACTGGACATTTTCTACGCTTTCTCAGTCTCATCCGTCCCGAGTAACCCAGTTAGCAAACTCTTCCTTTCAAATAATCCAACCAACAATTTAAAAAAAAATACAATCCCAAACCCCTCTCATTGAGAATACATGAAATCTTACAAGAACTCAACATGACCCTCCCAAATATTGAAGATTGTGTTCCATTCTTTCTACCACCATGACCTCTTTTAACATCCCTTCAACATTATTATTTAATGAATACAAGGATCAATATAGTGACATTAACAGCATAATATGAAACGCTATACTCCAAGATAACATCCACCAAAACAACTACTCACCCATCTACACCGACGGCTCTAAAACTTCTCCGGCCTGTGGTTGTGTCTTCATTTCCGAAAATTACGTTTTCATCAATAGACTCCCTAACAGTTTTTCCTCCTGGTCATGTGAAATCCATGCAATACTATATGCCCTATTATACATTCAGAATTCTAATAAAAACAAATTTTCAATATTTACCGATTCCAAATCCGTTTTTGACACCATTGGCAACCCGACGCAACATCCTACTATCCAGCGTATCCAAAAAATTGTATCAGAAATCCAAAACGATAATAAATATATTAACTTTGAATGGATCCCTGGACATGTAGGCCACATTGGTAATGAAACCGTAGGCAAAGCTGCAAAAGAAGCGTGTAATCTTCCAATCACTGACGATAACTGTAAAACCAGCCTTCCGGATGCAAAATCCTATATTAAGAAAGCCATAATAAATTTTTGGAATTCAAATTGGATTAACGGCACACAAACCAAAATAAAAAAATTGAGATCAATGTCTACGAAACCCTAACCGATTCACAACTCTCTAGAAAAGACCAGGTCGCAGCTACCCGCATCCGAACAGGTCACGCAAGATATACCCACGAAGTCCTGATAACTAAACAAAACCCACCGGAATGTACAACTTGCGCCGTGTCCAACAACATCCAACATATCCTACTCGAATATCTTAAATTCTCTTCTCAACGATCCAGATTTTCTATCGAAAATGACCTCATGACAAATTTAAACGAGAACAATATTGGAAACGTCCTTTTGATTTCTAAATCGATTGATATATATAAAATGTTATAAATTTGTTTTTTGCTGTAACGTACCACAATGTAAATAATAACTGTAACCTTCTCTTTTATATTCAATTGTAATCGATATCTTTAAAATAAACGTCTACAGAAAAATTACTCGTAAATCTGGAGAAATGCGAATTCTGTCGGGAAGAGGTGCGTTATCTCTTATGTGTTGTGAGCAGGGGCTGAAAGTCGATGTCGGAAAAGTCGCGCCTGTCCTGTCAGCGGTACCGCTGAACATCCTGTTTAGGAGAGGACAGGCGCAGAAAAGGGAAGACGGCCACCAACCCGCTTTCGAGAAGATTCGAGAACTTATCGCGAACGCCCCTATCTTCGCGTGCCCACATATGCCGTTTATCTTCCGTTTGTCCTCCAGACCGGCGCGAGTACGGTAGAACTGGTAGCCGTCTTAGCGCAGGAAATCGAGGGGGTGGAAAGGGTTGTCGCGTTCGCGAGCCGAACTCTAACAGAGGCCGAGCGAAAATATTTTTGAACCGAACCGGAATGTCTCTCAATAGTCTGGGCCGTACAGAAGTTTGGACCGTATTTAGAGGGCTACCGCTTTACGGTAATTACCGATCACCATAGCTTAGGGTGGTTACGGACCCTGAAAAATCTGACTGACGCGATGGGCATTGCAGTTATTGGAGTATGATTTCCCGATCGCGTACCGACAGGGCGCGTTAAACCACGTGCCGGATGCACTCTTGCGCATGTTCGAGACCGCGGCTGAGGGAGAAGGGGAACTACCGATCGTCACCGCGATTAAATTAGGATGGTACGAAGAAAAATTCTGCGCAGTCGAGGGAAACCCGAAGGGGCACCCCGCGTGGTCGAACCGCGAGGGGCAACTTTATTATCGGAGAAGCAATCCGTTAATTAAGGAAATGCTAGGCAGCGATCTCGACGAGTGGAAACTCGTAATACCCGGGTATCGCGTTACTGAAATTGTGCGAGAGGCTCACGACGAGGAGCACTTAGGGGCGGGTAACTTAGGGGTGAAAAAAAACCTACCACCGAGTCGCGACCCGATGCTTTTGTCCGGGCATGTCCCGTACCGTTGTGGAATACGTGCGACGTTGTCCCACGTGTCAGCTGACGAAGGCGGAACAAAAACTCCCATCCGGGTTGATGGGTAAATTCCCGGAATTTGGCCCCGTTCCCGTCTTCCTACGGGGAGAAAAAGGCTAAAGTTACAAGAGAAAAATAAAAAAGCACAGCTAGAGAGAGACAGGAGGACAAGGAACAAGCCGGCGTGTCCCAGCGACTCGGGCTTCGAGTAGCACATTGAAGTCGGACTTGACTTGGAAAAACACCTCGTTCACTATTTAAGGATCAGCATAAGGGTAGATCGTTCCGTACGGGAACTAACTCGCTTAGCCGCTACCATGCCAGTTTGCACCGACACAGAAGCGTTACCAGCGGGACCACGAGGAATCGAAGTTACCAGCTTAGCGCTCGGTCTCTAGCAGGTTTCGGCAACGGTATGGTAGCCGTTCTTGTTCCTATTTCACCCATGTTGGGGTATTATCTGCGATGGATCGTCAGGGTTGTTATTTTTCCTATTGCAACGAGACGCGTTCCGAGTCTCGCTGCGAGACCGGGATTTTCGACCAGGCCAGCTCCAATCAGCACCGGGGACCAGCCGCGCACTAATCCGCGAAACCTGCCCGAGCACGGACCAATCGGCGAGAGCCGAAGATTCGTGAACCGGCACACGAGGTCCGTGCTCGGGCTGTAAAGATCGCGACGAAACCGATCTCGAGGAGAGTCGGCCTGGAGCAGCTCTCGGGATACCACCCGAGCCCGGGACTTCTCGCAGCCGCGCCGAGACGTGCGAGCCACAGTATTCTACCGAGCGAGTAGAAGCGCCGGAATCGGCCGAAAGCGTGTGCGGGGGACGTACCATACGCCGAGAAGCCGGGACCGCGAGCGAGCCCTGGGAGGCAGTCGAGCGGCGTCTGTCCTCGTCAGCACAGCGTCGCTAGGACACTCCAGACCGTTCCTCTCCCGAACCTCGTTCCTGTTCCTGACCCGAGATCGCGCAGGGCGAGACGCTACCGTTACGGGGCGATCAAGGGACCAGCACGCCGCCGTTCCGCGAGCCTCAGCACAACGCAGGAAACAGACCATTCACTACCAGGCTGGGCCGCGGAACCTCCGAACTCCACCGTAGGCGAGAAAACCTCGAGCCGACCCCGGCCCCGCGTCCCGCGCTCTGCACCCACGATGCTCCGCGAGGCCGAGTGGCTCCGACCAGAACCGTAGGGACACGACGTCGTCCGCCGGGACGACGCCCCCGTACCGCACCGCACCGTACCACCGCGAACCAGACCGCGATCGCCGCGAATCCGAGCACCGGACTGCGATTACGGAGCTCCGTGCTCCCACGTAGAAATAAGTTAGGTTAAGTTAGGGTTAAGACTTTGTACATAATTATATCCGTTTATCACCGGCCCACTCTTATCCGCTACCGCTGCCGGACCGACCGGGAATCCGGAGCCCGCGAATTACGAATAAATATTCATTCTTTCCGTTTAATCAATCGGGTGTACGTTATTATACCTAAACCTGACCTCCCCTCTCCAAAGAACCCTGGCCGCTGAGCCATTCCGGGGAGGGGCCGAAAACGTCTCGCTCCCGCGCTTCCCGCAGGGCGAGACGCCACCGGTACACTATAATACTCCCTCTCATCTCTCCCTCTCTTCTCCTTGCCGAAGTCCGTTCTAGTAAAGCACAGTTCTATGGCGTGTTTGTACGCCGGACAACTCTTATCCGTAAGCCCATGGTTGGCTGGTTTTCCTACCCTATTGCAGTTTATGCAAGTAGGTTTCTCTTGTATTTTCGGGCATACCTTAAATCTATGCCCGTCTTTGCCATAGTGCCCGCACGTGTCAGGTTGGGCCTTACAGTGCTTCGAGACGTGCCCAAATGACTGGCATTTGTAGTCCATATGCCTTAAATCCTATGAAAACCCGGTTCCTGCTCAGCAGCATTTTCCAGGTTTCCGGGGACACCTCGGTCAGCCAATTGGTGATTTCGCAGTCTTTCCTTCCTGTTTTGAAGAGGAGTTTGAACTCCACCTCAAGTTTTTCCTCCAAGTCTAGCTCGAGGTTTTGTTTTTGAATTGCTTTTAGGAGTTCCGCCTCTGATGTTTCAGAGGGGACCCCGAATATTATAACTTTTGGTTTTCTCTTGGGGAGGGGACCAATTTCCACTTTTCCCCTTAGTTATTTGTTGCTAAGGACTTGCTCAAGGCCCTTAGCTGGTGTTCCCGAGCTTCCTCACGTTCCGGATCCTTATTTTCTGTTCTGTCGGATTTATGCAATCCGACAGGACATTCTTCGTCTCCTCACTGTTTTTGATCTTGCTACCTTTTGCAGGGTAGATTTTTCTTCGCCACTAGTTTCGTCACTTTATTGGCTTTGATTACGTCCGAGTAGAGTAGCGGCTTGGAGGATGGGACCTCGTTGCCGCAACTCTTCTCAGACATAAGGCTGTCTAGATTAGTAGACAGCTCGTTCAACTTCTCCCTGACGGAGACTTCTTCGTTTAATGCAGTCAGCCTCGCCTGGAGCTGCCTGTTCTCCTTGGTCAGGCTAAGACTGGCTGCACTTTCCCTTTTTCGCAGTTTCGCGACTTTTTTCCTCATGGCAGTTTGTCGATTTTTTGTATGAGGGATCTCGTCTCTTCCCTCTCATACTTTCACATGGAAATTGTTTTCAAGTACTCCCAAAGGTCATCTTCCAGCTGTGTTATGTTTTCGTTTTCACTGTCTCCTTCGTCTTCACTGGTGTTGTCCTCATCACTAGCGTCAGAAATTTCTGGTTCGTTGGACTCACTGTACTCACTCTGTTCACTGAACTTGTTATTCCTTGCGGAGCCCGAGTCTTCCAGTCGTTCCCTCTTTACCACGGAGGGATCCTCCGAGTCATTGGATCGCTCTGGGTTGTTCCGTTTCTTGCCCTTCCTGTTTTGCGTTTGTTGCTGTGTTTTGTCAGATCCTTGTTTTTCGGTGTCTTTTTCATACTCCGTGTTGGAGTATTTCCTGTCTTTATTTGTTCTGCCTGACACTCGGACTTAGAGTCCCAGTGCTCTGGGAAACTAGATTTTTCCTCTTGTGCCGTATCTGTTTCTTTCGCCTTCGCTTTCCCACTCTTCTGCTTTACTTTATATCCCCCTACCTTCTTCGTTTTGTGTGTATGTTTGTGATAATTCATATTTGTTCCCACGAGTCGGTACGAAACAGTCACTTCCCGAGACTTACGCCCTCTTCGGGGAGAAGGCTTTTACACTCAAGATTTCGCCAGGT
>JAQQRO010012136.1:60450-83716 GCA_028454255.1 Halictus ligatus
AAAAACGAAGGGTTAGCCAGGATGTTTCCTATCGAGAACTATCTTGACAAAATATTCCAGCAGAAGATGTTTTGAGGATTTCCAGATTAAGAAATCGTACGGTGATGCTCATGCTCTGTGCCAGTTGCGTCCAGCCGGAGTAGAATCATTAAACAAAGGTGCCTGTTGGGACGCTTTTCGTTCTCAGAAGAGAGATTAGAACGTCTAAACGAAAATGAGTCGTGGAGAAACGTCTCCATACGTAACACCACAAAGCCATTAAGAATAAAACGTCATGACGAAATAAAAAATCTCCTAACAGAGAGAATTAGTAAGAAGGCAAACGTTTTGGTTGAACCTTCATATATCATGCAGTCAGGTTGCCTTAAACCAGACCTCGTAATAATAACCGAGGAACGGGTAGACATAGTCGATATTACCATCCGCTATGAACACAGGGAGTACCCGTGATTCGCGAGGTCCGCGTTTCGCGTATAAATACCGGGCCGAAACACACCAGCTTCGGAGTTGGCTTGTAGCTGCTCCAGGAGGTCCGTCTCCGAGCTCCAGACCACTTGCAACCGCGTGCTAGCGCACAACCTACGGGTACTTCTGTGTTTGTATGCGAACACGCTGGTAGTGGAGAATCGTGTACTACGGGTCCTTCCGTGCACTAGAGGAACCAGTACCACGAGTGAATCTCGAGCCGAGTAGTCAGGCGAGAGCCGTGCTCTTGAGCACCTCGTCGCTCTGTGCTTCAGCTTCTCTCCCGTCTCCTGCTCGCTACTCCGTTTCCTAGGTTCGCGACCGAGCCTCGCGCTACGCCCGGTTAGTCCTTGTCCAGCCGTAGCCGCGTTCGGTTCGTCCGTGTGCGAACGAGCAACGGTCTGCCTGAGGACGACGAGCTAGGCGTCCAGCCGGCACGAATCTGGAGCAGATTCGCGCCCTGTGAGCTCAGCCCAACGCAAGAAACAGTTCACTATCGATCTTGCGGAGCCACACTATTCTAGAGCGTTTCCCGGTCGCTACGCGTCCGTACAACTTCTCCGCGTTCCGCCGTATATTTCAGAGCAATTCCCGATCGCTACGCGTTCCCGCTGTATTGCAGATCGAGTCCAGGTCGCTTCGCGTCCGCTGTTCGCGACATATCGTCACCCCGCGTTCCCACCGCGTACTCGTTCTTCTCGCGCTCCGTTTTGTTGTTCTCTTCGCTCCGTGCCCAAGCCGTTAGTTCTAGGATAGGTTTAAGAATTAGGTTTAAAGTGTATATATCTTCTGTAAATCACGTGTCGTACCTAGCGCATTTTGCAGCCGGCCGTCACCAGCCAGCCCTGCGCCGGAGCCGCGAAAGTAGCAGCCAATAAAATTTAATTGACATTTTCTAAACCATGGTCTATTCATTTCATCCGCTGTCCTCTCCGCACGACCCTGGCCGCTGAGCAAACCCAGGAAAGGGCAGCACCAACCTACGCTTCCTTCGCGATTGGCGGTCGCGTAGAACGCTCCCGTTACAATTCTTCTCCGATCGGCCGACCACGTGCTCAATCCTCATGATCGATCCCGCATAATCCTGGCGCGCACAGAGTTTTTCGCTCAACCAGTTTCCGACTTCCAGCCTCGATTTTCCAAGCCTTCCGATAAGGCTGTACTAGCCATCCATTCCCAAACAGCAGTTTCGTCGCAACTTTTAAGAAAATTTTTTAGACTTTTGATTTGAGCATTACTTATGCTAGTTTATTTTCTGGTCGCACCCTGCTAACCTCATCTCATTAGATTTTCTTTATTCGTTTCCGTATTTTAGGTAAAATTAAACTAAGTACAAAATTATAAACATTTAAGGCCCTTGTTTAAGTTGTAAACTTGTAAATTTGTGAAATTTCCTCAATTTCTCTTTCGTTACCGTCTGGGGAAACTCGTCTCGGAAGTTTCTACAATTTCGCTTTTATGCACCAATGTATAATAAATTAGCTAAGTTCTAGTTTACACTCTACTGTAAGAAATTATTTAAACATTTGATCAATTTTCCAAATTCGAAAATATAAACTATTGTAAGATAACTTGTTAAATATTTTAACTCAGTCTATTTTCCGTTTCTTGTTTCTAGACAGTCTAACATATGTTATTCTCGTCCGTATTCCGACTCTTAATATTTCTTGTTACTTTTATTCTATTTGTCTGCACAGTTAAAGTAATTTCAAAAGATCTATTATCCGATTTACCGATTATATGGTTTCCTAATAACCCCTTTCTTAACCTCTTCCCTTGTATTTCTCTTTTTTCATTTAACTTGATTTTTTCCCTCTCTAGTACAGAACTAGTCAGTTTTCCTTTGCTGAGATCATTCGATTCGTTTCTCGAGTTTACCGATATAGCTTTTACAAACTTCTGTTAGGAATTGTGGATTACCGGGCGGTAAGCGTCGAGGAGCCCTCATCTCCTCTTCCCCGAGCTTGCCCTTCTAATCAACCCCTTTCCCTTGACTTAAGCCTCCGACTCTATAGGACCGTTTGTATAGCCCGCCCTCTTTACAGTGTCGGATGACCATCTTTCTTTGACCAATTGTTTCTTTAGTTTCAAAAGTTAAGTTGAGAAAAGAGAGATTCCGAGCAGGCGTATCTCTTTCTTTTTAATAACTTTTTATGCCTTCTTTAGAGATATATCGCTTTTTACTCTTGCGACGCAACAGCGTTTCTCGTGTTCTGTCGGGAGCTCGTGATCGCGACCTAAGCGCGAGCCAATCCACGATCACACCCTAACGCGAACCAAGCCGCGAACGACCCGAGCGCGATCCAATCCGCGAGCTCCGACACCGACCGAACGCTTTGCAAAGCGAGGCTCTCGTTATGCCAGCACCGGAGTTAACTTAGAGCAGATCTCGGAGGCACTTCTCCGAGCTCCAAACCACTTGTTTGGAGTTTCCGCGGCGTAAGGCGTACAGGCGTCGCCAAGGCCGCCACAATACCTTTTGGATTCTGCGTCAATCTCTTAACTTAAAAAAGCCCTAGATGTCGCGTCTCGACCCTATCCGATTTTATTTCTCTTAGTAATTAGGCAAAATAATATTGCTTAAATCGTTCTTTCTCCGTCCGCCATTTTCTGACATTCCGCTTGTTCGGATTCGAACCGCACGGCGGCCAACGGAGCAATAATCAAATCCTGCAGCCAATGACCAACCGACTGCTATGACGTCACGTCATGGTAGGCATCTTCCACGACTGCAACTGCCTACGTTCGACGGAGCTCTCGACTGTTGGGAAAGTTTTCGCGACCAATTCATGTCCATGGTAATAAATAACCATTTTATTTCAAACGTAGAACGAATGCAATATGTGTGCCCAGCGCACAAGAGCGAGGCTAAATCCGCGATAATGCATCTTCCCATTACCGACGAGAACTTTGAAACCGCGTGAAAATAATAGAATCAAGACACTCGAATAAACAGCGACTAATTTCCACGCATCTAAATTCTTTGTTCCATTTACCCACCGTCTCAAGCGAATCTCGATCGCTTGAAAGGGTCAATCAAAGAGATCTAAAATTTAAACCGCCCAGTTGAGTCTTAGAGTGACATATTGGTTTTTCTCGGGGTACAACAGTTAAATCGATCTTCTTGCAAAGCATGGCAATTGAAATTGGGAGCCGAGTCCGATTATCCTGCGTATGAAACATACGACGAGTTTCTCGATTCGCGAATTTGCGCGCTCGAATTTGTCATGCCTTCTCAAAATGAAAAATCGGTCGACCAAACTACCAAACCCACCAAACCGAGGAACGTTTCCTCGCATACCGCAACCGCCATTGCAATCTCCTGTCCGGTGTGCAAAGGCGGTAACCTACTGTACAGATACGAACAATTTCTTGCGAAAACGCGATCACAAAGATACAATTTTGTTACGTCGCAACGCCGCTGTGTGAACTGCTTCTCCGTGAAGCATGATAGCGCCCAATGTTGAAGCGTTCATAAATGTAAAGAATATAACCAAAACCATCATACGCTTCTTCACTTTCCTTTCAAATCTTAAAATCAAAATAAAAGCGGACATGAGGACGCGGAGACCTTGGCAGTGACCGAAACAAAGCTAAGTTCTCACCTGGTTACAAAACCGAACGCTAAGCTTCCTTAACTGTTATCAACAGCGCGAGTACATGTGTACTCAGCCAGCGGTCATCCTGTAAAGGTGCGTGCACTGCTGGATCAAGGATCGGCTGCGATATTGATCACTTCGAATCTATCACGACGTCTACGACTGAAGCGCGATCCGCGAAACATCTGCGTTACCGGGATCGGATCCACGGAATCAGCATCCACGCACTCGGCGATCACCCGTCTCCCGTCGATCAGGTAAGTTGAGCCTGTGTATTCGACAACAGCAATTATATTATATTAAAGGGAAATATAACTAACTTGGATTATATTGCAGGGATGACTCTCGCCGACGATGATCCCATGAGTTCGGACGCCATAAACATTCTGATCGGTGCTGATCTGTATGCTTCATTGCTCACTGGAGAATTACGCAGACAGGCCAACAAATAACGACGAACCGGTCGCACCCCGCCCCCCTTCATTTCGACTTAACGAAAGTGTTAGTCAATTTTGGGAGATAGAAAATCTCAGAACCAACTCAGCGTTATCTGCCGATGATGAAAAGTGCGAGTTCCATTTCAGGAGCATGCACTCTCGGTTCACCACCGGACGGTTATTATTCGAGTGGCCTTCAGGACGAATCGAATATAGTTTTCGTACAGCTACAAAATCGGTTTCGGCACGACCAAACGCTAGCCAGCGAATATAAAGCATTCGTGCGAGAGTACGAATTACTCGGCCGTATGAGTGTCGAATCCAGTTTAACCGTTACATACGGATACTATATCCCCCACCACGCGGTGCACCGCGACCACAGTGAAACCACGCGAACGCGAGTAGTTTTAAGCGCGAAAAACCACCAATGGTAAGTCGTTGAATGACTTACTGTTGAGTGGCCCGAAACTGCAGCAGGATCTGATGGCCATTTTGATGCGATGGAGGCAATACGACTTCGTGTACCCCGCCGATGTCGCCAAAATGTACCGCCAGATTCTTGTGCAAGAAACCGACGTTGATTTTCAACGTATCTTCTTGCGAGAAAACCCGACCGAACCGATCTCAGAATATCAATTGCTAACGGTGAGGTACGGAACTACGTCAGCCCCGTACATGACCCCGTTTTCATGACGAAAATCGTCACTTTCCCCTCGCGATACCAATTCTGAATGAGCAAACGTATGTAGACGATTGAATATTCAGAGCCGATAACCAAACTCAGCTCCGCTCTCATAGCGGCCAGTTAGTCCAACTTCTAAAAAGGGGCGGCTGTTATTTGAGGAAATGGGCCAGTAATGCCCCCGAGCTCATAGAGGACATTAACCCATCCAATCACAGTCTAGCTCGCGGCAAAGGATTTTCAACGGGCGAAACATTATCAGTTCTTGGCATCGCGTGGAACCGCCGCCAGGATAATTTTCAAATCAAATCCATCGCGATTCAAAATCCGCCGCGGGCAAAACAAGCAATATTATTCGCGATCGCGCAGGTCTTTGATCCCTTAGGGTGTATCACTCTGGTCGTGGTTACAGCCAAAATTCAAATGCAGCAACTGTAGCACAGCTCCCATATGTAACCCAGCTCACAATCCCGCGTAAGCTCGCTTCCGGCACTCTAGTCCGTCACGAATTACATGGTTTTGCCGATGCATCAACCAAAGCATACGCCGCGGTTGTGTATCAACGAAGCATCCAGGATGACTGCACCGTTTACATCCGCCTCATCACCCGAAAGATTCGCGTCGCGCCCATAAAAACAATTTCAGTCCCGCGACTCGAACTGTCAGCAGCACTCTTGCTAGCCAACCTCCTCCATACCGTTCAAAATGAGGTTCAAACCCATCGCTTCAATGTCCTCTGTTGGAGCGATTCGAACATGACACTTTGGTGGCTTCGAAAATCGCCGAACCAGCTGAAGACATTTATTGCGAACCGAGTTTAGGAAGATTCACGACGCATTTCCCGATGCTTCGTGGCAGCATGTCCCAACAGAGGATAATCCCGCGGATTGCACGTCACCGCACTCTTTTCAGAGGAATTAGTAAACCATTCATTGTGGTGGACCGGTGCAACGTGGTTGATCAATACGGAATCGACGTGGCCAAAGACCATACTTTCGTTGCCCCCCGATATCTGTCGCGAAGAACAGTCCACAATACCGTCGTGCACCAGCGCTTCAACAGAACGTTGGGATCTGGCAGACCGCTACTTGTCGTGGCCGAACCTCCTCCTTCGTGTAACCGCGTACGCGATAAGATTCGTAGCAAACGCTCGAAACCATGATCGTGAATCACATACTCATCAAAATCGTTCACGTCAATGTCCGCTTGACCTGCTCCCATAAGAAATCTTAAAGGCCAAAATCTTCTGGCTGAAGGCCATGAAGGCCGAGACATTTCCGTCCGAAATTTCCCGGCTCAGCAACAAATGCCCAGTATCGACGAACATTGCGATCGTTTCGTTGATGCCATTTCTTGATTCCGATGGGCTCGTGCGAGCAAGAGCAAGATTGAAAAATTCCTCACGCCCACCTGATGGAAAAACTCCAATTATTCTTCGTTCTCACACATTGTTAACCTTGATAATTCAAGCAAACACTGCATGGAGTGCCACAGGTAACACTCTCCATTCTACGGAGAGACTACTGGCTCGTCAGAACGAGAACCACAGTCCGTTCAATACTCTATAAATGTGTTCCCCGCACAAGAGAGAGGGCTGCAGTACGGACCGAACTCATGGGAGATCTTCCGACGACGAGAGTCACTGTTGAATGTTTTGCTTTCTCAAAGACCGGGTCGACTACGCAGGGCCAATTTCAGTTCGTACCACGCCCGGTCGAGGCAAGAAAACGCACGAACCGTATATCGCCGTTTTTGTTTGCGTAGCTGTCAAAGCCATTCACATCGAAATAGTCAACGACTATTCACGAACCATGTACTCTGACAACGGCACCACTTTCCGTGGAGCACATCGCGAACCCGCCGTGCAAATCGGAGAATTTGTTAACGGCACCGCCGTTAGTAGAATACAATGGCACTTTCTACCCCCGTCAGCACCTCATTTTGGCGGACTATGGGAAGTTGCGATCGATCATAACCAATAGCGTACAACCACGTCTTCCGGTCGAAGAACATTTAACCCTTTGCACTCGAAGCTATTTTAACACCAAAACAAAACATTTCTTCCGACCTAGAATATTTTCCTTCTATATATATATTTTTTCATGTTATACATACGAAAATGGTGCAACGTACTCGTACAATCCTGAAGTGATTACTAATTTATTAAATACAAATAAATTTAATAATGTAAAAAATATTTTGAATAATGATACAGCAATTTTTAGTGGCGCCCTACAGTCGCCATTCGAGTGCTAAGGGTTAAGCCTCTCTTCTGGCGGAGCAGCTCTCTTCTTTCCCAGTTCTCGCTCGAGTACAATTTAGCATCTATCAGTTTCATTCAAGTTCTACCCTTTCTCGATTTCAATACTTTGTTTTTCGGCCAGCCGATATTACCGCGTCGCATTGCGTAACTCTGCTCGCGAAAAGATTTTCCGACGTTCGCGTTGAAGATTTTCGATCGCGGCAGCTTTCGTCAAGGTGCCGTTCAAGATTTCCGGCGCGATTCATCGCAAAGATGATCACGCGCAAGATTTCTGATTATCGTACAATCACCAGCCGAGCTCCGGTTTTTATCGCGTGACTAATGTGAATTTTATCCGAAAGGACAACAGTTATGACTCTCCCGTCTTCTCCTTGCCTCCTCGCTGTCACTCAATTGTGAGCGGTCCCAACCCCCAGGCGACTCCGACCGTCGGTCGACGCCTAACACTATAGTAGATTCTGGTATATTCTGCATATTCTAGTGTATTCTGGTATATTCGCCGGGCCACGCTCGGCCGCGCGATTCGTGGTCCACTCGGGACAAACGGCAGGTTCGGTACTCGGAACGGGCGCCAGGCACCTGTAGATGCCACACGGACGATTACGATAAGGACGCGAATCGCGAGTTCGGGACGACGATCACCGCACGATGCCCTGGAGAGTTACAACGCGGGTCAGAGTTCTACGGGGAAGAAGGACGGGCACTCCTCGCGGCGAGAAGGTTTCTCAAAACAACGGCAGCGAGTCTGGGCTTCTAATTTGCATTTATTGCTTCTCGAGGGATACAATAGGCCATCGGGAGGACCAGGCAACGATGGTCGAAGAAGCCCGCACAATTATACAAGATTCGCGAAGAATGATCGGTCGCTCGTGCTTCTCGCAGCCGAAGTTTCTCTCCGCGCTTCGAACGCGGTCGCGGACGCGATGTCCGGCGTCGTCTATCGGCAATTAGCCGGTGGAGAAGCGACCAGGTACAGATAGAATACGCGGCAGCAAATTATCAATGACTGTGGCCGTTGGAAGCAGTCGGAAACAGCGATTCGGATATGTAGCGGCGTGCCACTGTAGGGACGTCTCGAGGTTGGCAGCTTTTCGCAAAAACCGGCAACGATACAAGCCCCCAGCGAATACGAGACTTCGCGTTACAAAACCCGGCGATGGATAGCCGTCTTACGACGGCCACGCGGCCCCCCGCTGTCCGACCGGATTCACCTTCTCTCAGTTCGCACGTTCACCGGCCGACGATCCCGGGCCGTACACGACTTTAACTCGAGCGCGTTTACCGCCATTAAAGATACACGTCTCTCGCGACACGAATTTCTACCGTTCAAAAAGACGTCCGCTGAACCAACGCGAAATTAGACACCAAAAATATTAGGGAGGCCTGATCGGCAGTTACCACACGGCACAGATTCTGTGCGATCTCGTTCTAACGGCAGATGCCTTGAGGTTGTGACGCAAAAACTTTACTTTAGATACGCAATGTTTAACGTCTACTCACTACGCTAGCGAACGACAAAGTGCCCTACTTCGCGCCGGCCAGCTAACGCGGAAGGGAGGCGTCCCCTACTTACCTAGTTTTCCTACCTCGAGGAGAGGCTAATGCATTTTGAACGCCGCGCCACTTGGCGGGACGTGAATTTCAGGACCGTAGCCCGGTCCCGGGGAGACCCGGCCACCGTTCTCCTACTCCCAGAAGCGCGGGAAACTTCCACGAGTGGCGCTCAGGGGACGGCATCGGACGAAATCCCGCCAAGAAAGTCATCGGGAAGGAACCGAACCCTGGTTCATGAACCCGGAGGTGCCGGCGAGGGAAAAGTCGGAAAGGAGGCAACAAACTTCTCCACCCTCGTCACTGCCTCATCCCGGATAAACAAAACGGATCCGACGCGGGAAACTACGAATTCACGGAAAACATCGCCGGCGATGTAACAGGGTGCCGGATGCCGTATGCCGCGGACCGCAGGGCGCGGCCCTGCCGCACGTGCTTTAGCGATAGGTCCGCGCGTTGCGCGAGAGTAGGAAAACTAGGAAACTGGGGGACGCCTCTCTTCCGCGTTAGCCGGCCAACGCGAAGTGGGGCACTGTGTCGTTCGCTAGCGTAATGAGTAGACGTTAACCATTGCTTATTTCGAGTAAAGTGTTTATTCTACTACTTGAGGGCTGTCGTTAGAACCCGATCACCGAAAAGCTGTACCGTGTGGTAAATGCCGATTAGGCCTCCCTACTATTTATGGTGCCTAATTTCGCGTTGGCTCGGTGGATGTCTTTGTGAGTGGTACAAATTCGTGTCGCGAAAGACGCGTACCCTTATTGCTGGTAAACGCGCACAAGTTAAAGTGGTATACGAACCGGGACCGTCGGCCGGTGAACGTGCGGGCTGAGAGAAGGCGAATCCAGTCGGACAGCGAGGGGCCGCGTGGACGTCTCGTTACGGTTGTACATCGCCGGATTTTGTAACGCGAAGCTGCGGATTCGTTGGGGGCTCGTATCGTTACCAGTTTTTGCGAAAAGGTGCCAACCTCGGAACGTTCCTCCGGTGGGACGCCACGACGTGTCCGAATCGCCGCTTCCGCCTGCTTCCGACGGTCACAGTCATCAATAATTTGCGGCCGCGTATTCCATCTGAATGCGGTCGCTTCTCGACCGGCTAATTGCCGATAAACGACGCCGGACATCGTGTCCGTGACCACGTTCAACGCGAAGAGAGAGATTTCGGCACGAGCGACCGGTGATCCGTCGCGAATTTTGTATAATCGTGCGGGCTTCTGAGATCATCGTTGCCTTCTTCTCCCTGCAGCCTATTGTACCCTTCGAGAACTAATAAATGTAAATTAGAAGCCCATACTTGCTTGTCGCTTTTTTCCCATAGAACCCTGACCCGCGTAGTAGCTCTCCAGGGTATCGCGCGGTGCTCGTCGACTCGACCTCCCGATTCGCGATTCGCGTCCTTAGCGAAACCGTTCGTGTGGCATATACAAGTGCCTGGCGCCCGTTCCGAGTACCGAGCTTTAGAAAACCGTCGCGAAAATCGAGTCGGCTAGCTGCCGTTTGTCCCGGATGGAACACGCATCGCGCGGCCGAGCGTGGCCCAGCCTCACGGCCTGTAAAACCCGGCTGCTGCTCAGGTTTTCTCCTGTCGGTCGGGCAGGAAAATCAGGGATGCGTGACAGTGTTTAATTGTTCGTACGTCAGTAGAGTGTCACCGACTGTGCGTATCAGGTGATGCTTAAATGATTTTACCGCAGCCTCCCAAAGGCCACCGAAGTGGAGTGATAGAGGAGAAGATAAATGTCACTCTACGGCTTTCGATGTTAGATATTGTTGTATTGTTTTTTATAATTTTGAGAAGTATACAGTTCTGTAAATAGGTTCTTCGCGCCTTTAAAATTCATTCCATTGTCGGAATATACGTTTTTTGGTTTGCCGCGTCTCGATGAGAATCTTTTGAATGCTGCTAAAAATGCTTCGGTAGTGAGATCACTGGCTAGTTCTAAATGAATCGCCTTTGTTAGAACACACACAAAAACCGCGACATAGATCTTTAATCGTTTTTTACGAATAATAGCCCACAGTAATCAATACCAACGGTTTTAAACGGTCGAGCGGGTATTACCCGAACCTTTGGAAAGTTAGCCATCAGGTAGTCCACGGAATTTCGTGGGTTGGCCTGGAAACATCGAATACATGTCCGAATAATGAAACGGGTATTATTTTTGCCATCAATGGGCCGGTACCGTTGTCGTACCGAATATAGTGTGCCTTGTACCCCCGCGTGCATATTATTGACGTAATCTTGTTGTAAAATCAACGACGTGATATAATTTGATTTTGGTAGCAGAATGGAATATTTTCGTTCGTTGTGTCGTTGCAAATTTTGCGAAGAACGGCGCTTCGCTTCGCGGGAACTCCCACGACAAATGATGGCCCATTACGGGGAAACGCAAGTCCTGTGCACAGGCTCTATGGAGATGGAACGCAGTACCCGGGCCAGACCACCTGCAGGCGACGAAGCAGGACAGAGGTCCTGCCGAACATCCGACAATTACTTTCGCGGTCCTGCCGCCGCCTCATCCCGCACTTACAAAGGGGCCTCGGCGCGGGTGGTGTAGGCGTGCCGTTCCGAGGAGATCGTAGATCGGACCCCCTTTTTCCCGTCCGAGAAGAGCGACCGGAAGGTTTTTCGCGTAGGGTCCGGGCCCAAGGATCTGTCGTGGGCACGGTCCTGAATTCCGAGATTTCCGCGTGCGAAGCACGACCAGGCAGGAAAAATAGGGACTAGAACTTAGAGTAGGGATAACGAGGACGCCACCGTCGTGATTTCGTCGAGCGACGGACGACTGTCGCGGTAACTGCCGATTGAGCGCGGCGTCACGTACCGGGCTGCGTCTATTTTGCCTAATTGCGAGCGTGTTGATTGGGAGTCGCGTGTGGCGTGGTTGATACCGTCTGTGTTGTTTATGTCGGCGCACTCTTCCCGACTATCCACCAGCGGGGATCCTTCCGCCGCGCTGACAGCGCAGAATCGACAAACTGCAGAATTCCGAGGCCTCCACCAGCCGGAAAAGCGTCCCAAAGCAAGCCCCGCCGAGCTATTTAGCGACACTCGGTAAGTACACGCAGTGGTCCACGCTCTTGGTCCTTTTTATAAAATCTGGTGAGTTGGTTCGCAAAGCTTCGCGGGAGAACGACACGTGTATACGATGTCCATCTCGCGCCCTCGCGACTCCGCGAACTAGCGGGTCGATGAGCGGACAGATTGCCATCCCGTCTCGTTCTCCACATTTCGTGTACCGAGGCGCTTCCCGTCCCACATAGATTGCTCACACCGAGCCGTCGGTGCTTTGAGCGGTGCCGTAGTTTCCCGACGGAACAGGATACGGAAGTCTCTCCTCGGAGGAGCAGCAGTCGTTGTAGTTTGCAATCGTTCGCGTCGCTCTTGCTTACCGTCACTTGCGTACTCTCACGCCGGTTACCGTAGGTTCGTTCGCCGAGTATTGTATCGGATCACGACGCGAAACGCCTTCCGTCGGTAAGACGTCCGGTACGAATCCGCCTACCCTTGCGAGCCGGTGGGCCTGCGACCTCGCGGGTCACCTGTCGACCACCTTCGCGACCGTACCGTTCCGGGGTATATCGCGACAGTCTTTCTAATTGCGCCATCCACCTGCGTCGCGCCGAATCTCGCTCTGGCGAGCGCGATTTTCTCGTGCCAAACTACCGCACGAGCGCGGAGATATTTACTAAATCTGGCCACATCGCGCTGCGACACGACGACCCTATCGCAAATTTGTACAAAGAGCATGGGCTCTCGGTTGCGGCCTCGTGGCCGCAGTTTTGTAACACTTGATCCAAAATATATTGTTTGAGCCAAGTTCTCACGCTATTATTTCCGCCTTGCGAGATCCACTCTGCCGTGAGAGCTGTCCCCGCTATCCCAGCGTCCGAACCCCCGACCCTTCCACGCTTTCCATCCGTCTCGCGGTTCTCGAAGATCTGCATTTCGCGAGGCACCCTTCAGGTGCCTGGCGCCCGAGCAGAAGGCTCTTTATGGTCTCGTACCTCCGGGAACGCGTTAGTACCAGGAGGACCCCGTATTCATGGCCGTACGTGGCCCGGCCTCCGAGCCTATAAAATCCTGGAGTGGACCCCGTTCCCGCCTGAAAAGGGATCCACGTTACACCGTATTTGATTTTTGCATTCCTAAGTCTACCTCCAACACGCATAATACCATCGGAACCATGAAGGGGTTTAAGCTGATTAGTTTAGAGCTCTTGTCTATTGCGATACCCTGTGTCAATTGTTTCAATTCCATGTAAAATTGTTGGGCTTGTATTGACTTTATTATGCGTGTAAAAGAAATACGATAAAGGTTATGTAAATTTATCGTATTCCTTTTACAACTCATTTTGAATTAGATACGTATTGCGCATGTCTGTAGAACAAGATGGCGGACTGACAGTTGATAAGAGTAAAGACAAAAGAGAGAAAAGGGACGCGCATTACAAAATCTAATTGATTAGTGTCGCGGCCAAGTCCTAGTCCTTGCCCTCTTGTGTTTTCTTGCATCCCAACATTTAAGCTACGGAGCGAGCTTGTCGCCGTAAACATAAAAAATATATATAACCATTGTGCAAGGATCGGCATGTCGATGCGCCCAGGACATAGGACCCGCAAACCTCGGCGAGCACAGCTGAAAATCATAAATCCGGGCCTTGCAAATCGTAGTTTACAGCTAGGGTCGCCAGGTACATGCATCTGGCCAACACATGAATCTTCGCTCGGTTAGGCCTCGCGTAGCCTTGCCAAACGTCTTGGGGGTTTTCCATTTTTTATTGCCATCCCCATGACCTTCATGCTTGCCGGGGTCTCGAAGGCACTTCACCGCGACTTGGGCCAGCCTTCGCCTCCCACCTAACGTTTTTCCCACCCTTAAGACTTTTCCTCTGGAGGAGAAATCCTGACAGGAGTGGGGAAAACCGAGGTTCCCTCCACAGATTTTTCCAATGAGGAACCAGTCAACACACAATATTCTCGTTTTCGTTGTACACTTTACACTACTCTGGTACTTTCGTTGAACACTCTCGCCTTTCGTTAGACTAGTTGACTTCTCGTCTGAGAGTCAGTCAGATTGTATAAAGTTGTAAATAAATCCTATTTAAACCCTCAAGTTAGTCCCTTCTTGGAAACGCAAGAAGGGTGGTCCCTCGAGTAATATTCGTTGTAACTATAGTGGGCACACACGTGCAATCAAAGGTACAAAGCCGAACGATCGAAAGATCAACCACGGTATTTACAATTAGGATTGTCTGAATAATGTGTCACATTCTTACATAAATCTTTGTGGAATAATAGCTTTTAATGTCGTTTCTTGTGTTTACAGGTAAGAGTGTAACCAATGTAAATAATGTAACTAATTATTGTAAATAGCGAATAAAACTTTAATCTTGTGTTTACAGTGAAACTCAGTTTGGTTATTATTTCCTCAAGATAAATTAAAGAATGAAAGGATAAACTTATTATATGCGATTGTCGTAACTTTGTAATCAATAGTTCCCGGTATGTTTGCTTCGAAATCGGGAACAGTATGCAACTATTCTCAATAGCCTTGAAAATTATGTAAATTTATCGAATAGTTGCGTCTTATCATACTTATTTGGTTTCTCTATTAGTACAAGAAGCTTCGGGTTGCACTAGCCAAGGAGGACCATGTAACCAATTATGGTGATGTATGAACTGAGATGCTACTTGACCCCGAAAAATGAAATCTGCAGGACTGTCCGATGATATGACATGTGACCAATCGTGTGATTCTGTGTGTAATTGTATTTCCGCAACGCGATTTGCTACGAACGATTTTAGTACGTGCGGAGAGATATTTATCCAATGTAGCGTTATCGTGGAATCTGACCATAGTTTGATTTTGTCAAATTTTAGTTTCAACGTATTGGAGATTGATTTGCGACCTTAGATTTTGCCGAGAGAGAGAGAGAAGATGCGTTTCTACTCTACCTTCCTCATTTTCGGATCTAACCTAAATGCATTCACCGTAACCCCTTTCGCTTGCGTCTGAAAATCCGTGTAGTTGGAGACGTACCGAGTTTGGCACCATTATATTGCATGGTACTTCGAAATTGTTTAAATTTGATAATTGTGAAAGAAAATCAATCCACGCGGTATGTATATATTGTGGTACTGATTCGTGCCAATCCAATTTTAGCGTACACATGTATTGTATTTGTTGAGTATTAGGGTACATTCCCATTCAACATGAGTCATGAGAACGCTGTTTAGAACAGCGCCATCTGAGAGATGTAAATGTGGCCAGTTCAGAAAGAAAACTGTATGCGTGAGCCTCGTGCAAGAGCGTTATTAGAATAAGTTATTATAATAAGCCAGTTGTTTATAAAGTCTCTTCAGCACGCTTTTTTTATTTAACATGGTAACAGAGCGTGGTTGGTGAAAGTATAAAGTTGAAAAGAAATATTGAGAAGTTTAGTAGAGTGAAGAGAAAACGAAAGTTCGAGAAATAGCGACCACGTGTTGAAACAATGGCGAACATGAATATTGAAATTCCTGCAATATAAAAAGTGCAAGGAAGTTGTCGTTAGAGAGAAAATAGAAACAGACAAGCAACTAGATTGGGACGACAAAGATATAAAGGCAACAAATTATATTTACAGTGCCATTACAAATAAGCAACTAGAGTACGTGAGCAAACTTGGAAATAAAGGCATTGTGACCGTACAGGTTACATATAGATACTTCGCGTATATCGAACGTCGATGGCAACCCCACCACACCACTCTGTGACGTATCCTGCGAGTCCTGACGGGAAAAAGGACCGCGAGATATCGCGACACTTATCGCAATGCGCGCGCATCGATCCCCACTTGATACCGATCAAAGGGGGTCGATGCCTGCTGCGGATAGATCACTCTACGTCTGGAAGCCGGTCTAGTATCACGCGTTCGCAATGTATCCCGTCGGCGAAACACGGTACGCGATCGAGGGGTCAAACCGACCCGATAGAACAGACAAACCGACTGTTCTACCCTCGACGCGTAAGCGTCTCAAACCGAGGAGTCACAGCTGCAAACTGCGCTGTGGCACTGCCGACAATTAGACGCATTTTGCGCTCTGTAGACATGTTCTCATGATTGTAGTTGACTATTCAAAATTCATAAATCGTTTTGCAGAATCGCGGTACCGAGTGGACACTTCGTCATAATTAAATTCTTGGTTCTCGTTCGGAAAGCCCATACCTGTTTCGGTCAGATCTGCACAGTCATAGTCATTCTGCCGCTATCTATACGGAATACGTTCGGAGGCCACGTATCGTGCCGAAGAGCATAATCCTTGGTAGCGTTGCGTGATGATTGGCTTAGTGTGCGTCTCCATCTATACCATTTCCACGTACTTGCGGCCGAATGTATGGTTAGTGAGACAGGTCACAAGTTCGCATGTCGCGGGTCGCGATTCATATTAAGACGGGAAGATCGGTTATTGAATATCCAGGCGTAGAGGCGAAACGAGCGAGCTGCGTGTGTCGTTACCTGGTAGACATCGCGTGTTTACGGGTTACGAGAATGCGGTAGGGATTACCGATACTCGTAATTCGGCGCGTCATTAAAACGATATTTATTGTCCGCTACGTCGGGAAGGATCGCGAGCCGGCTTGTATGTAAACAGTTTTTCTACGGCACTTTATATTTTGGAAATAACATTACCTAGAATATATTACCCTTTTTACCAGAACTCGGTCTATAAACTTTATTTGTCTCGTCCAAACCTCACCGCCCTCCAGTGCCTGGAGGCACGAATCCAACCGGTTCGCGAATTGACACGCGTAGGGAAGACAGGGCAGTAATCGGCCCTCGCGAGATAGTATCGATTTCGCGTGAACTAGTCAAGGTAGAAATCAAATTAACACTTAGGGACAAGTGATAAAGAATGTACGATTACAACAAAGTTCGATGAAATGTATTTTAAAAAATCAACAGCCTTACAAATAGTGCGACGAAGCAATTTGGAAAATATGGAATTGAAAGATTTCTCTGAAGTTACCAAGTTTTTTGATGAATTTGAGAAGGCTGTAAACGAACTAAAAGGTGCAGGGGCTCAAGTGAGTGAACAAGAAAAACTGAATTACATGTTGAAAGCGTTACTAAAACCATACAGTCATATTGGGGATATTATAGATGTGGTACCCGAAGCAGAGAGAACTGTGGATTATGTGAAAAGCAAACTAAAGTTGAAAGTAGCAGAGGAAAGGAAGTTTGAAACAGAAAATATAGAAGAAACGACTACCAAGTCAAACGTGCAGAAAATGAAATGAAGCTGGAGTGGCTGCTAGACAGTGGGTGCACTGACCACATTGTAAATGAAGATATGTATTTCGGTGAATGTGTTACACTTAAAGTTCCAGTAAACGTGAAAGTCGGCGATGGTCGCATACTGCAAGCCACCAAGTCAGGAACAATGACAACATTTTTCCCAGTGTACGATAAAATGGTGAAAGTAGTGCTACCAGATGTGTACTTTGTAAAAAATATGGAAGCAAATTTGATAAGCTATGCACAAAAGTGACATACAAGAATACGATAATATCCAAAGGAGACATTACCAAAATTTACAATCAAAATAGGAAATTGGTTGCAATGGCAAAAAAGGACAATGGACGATAGAAAGTTACAAGCTATTGTGATTCTGAAAAGATTGAAAGAAAAGCAAATGTAATAAACAAGGTAAGCGAAATAAATTTAACCTTACAAGAAAAGTGGCATCGCATATTGGGACATGTAAACTTCAATTATTTGAGTATTTTATGCAAAAATGAGTTACTAGATGGCGCACCAAAGGAGCTGGAGCCTGAATATATGAAATGTGCTATATGCATACAAAATAAAATGCACAATTTGTCATTTGAAAAACGTAGAAACAGAGCAACAGAGATATTGGAAATTTGCCATACGGATCTGAATGGGCCACATACAACTACAGGAAAGGTCTACTGTATTAAATCCAAGGAACAAGTGTTTGATTGCTTCATAGAGTACGTAAGTGAAGTCCACAATATAACTGGCAAGTTTA
This sequence comes from Halictus ligatus, assembly GCA_028454255.1. Lineage (NCBI taxonomy): Eukaryota > Metazoa > Arthropoda > Insecta > Hymenoptera > Halictidae > Halictus > Halictus ligatus. Next base: position 78,489 of record JAQQRO010012136.1, read on the forward strand.
TTAAAACGTTATGTGCGATAATGGGCATGGCACAATGCTTGCTAGATGAATCAAAGGTAAATAGATGCTATTGGTCGGAAATTGTAAAAGCTTATCTTAAAAACAGAACACTGGCTAACACCATTGAAAGGAAGACACCATTTGAAATATTCTTTGGTAAAAGGCCATGCGTTAATAACCTACGATTATATGAGAGTACAGAATTTGTTCGAGTACCAGAAGTCAAGAGAAAATCAAAGTGGGATAAGAAAGCAGAATCTGGAATTCTCCTAGGCTACACGGATGTTGGATATAGGATTCTCATAAGAAATATAATAGTGACTCGACACGTAGATGTAATTGAAGAAGACTTGAGAGAAGAACAGTGTGACACTGAAGAAGAAAAGGGTGAGGAGCTGAAACTAAGAAGATCCGTAAGAGAAAGAAGACCACCTACTCGATATGGAAGTGAAGGATCATGAAAATTTATATACGTAAATTATTGCAATGCAAATGTACCTGTTACATTTAAGGAGGCGGTCACAAGCAATGAACTCAAATATTGGATGGAAGCTATGGATCGTGAGATGGACAGTATCAATAGCAACAAAACGTGGACGTTAGTGAATAAACCAAAGGATAAAATTGCCTTGGATGTAAAATGGATTCATAAAAGGAAGTCAGAGAATATCTACAAAGCGAGACTGGTCGTTAGAGGATTCCAGCATAAAGAAGAAGTAGAGAACACATACTCACCAGTAGCGAAGATGCAAACATTAAGAATCTTACTATCATTTTGTTTTCAATATAGTTTGGAAATTGAACAGATGGATGTACAAACGGCATTTCTGAATGGTAATGTGTATTCGGGAGTCTATGTGAAACAACCGATTGACTGTGAGGATGATAGCAACAAAGTCTACAAACTGGCTAAATCGCTATACGGACTGAAGGAAAGCCCTCGTTTATGGTATGAATGTTTTAACAAATGTGTTTCGAGGTTGGGTTTTCATAGGAGTGAGTATGATTATTGTTTCTATACAAAATTTGATAACACTGAATCTATTGATTTGCGGTAGAAATAAACAGGAAATAATAAATGTAAAAAATAAATTTTCAAGCAAGTTTAAAATGAAAAATATGGGTAGAATTAGGAATTATATTGGAATAGATGTTGAATATAAGTATAGCTATATATGGAAACTATACCAAAAATTTCAAACATATCGAAGTGTAATATCACTATGTAAATGAAAATTATTTGGATGGTATTGTTGAGGTAGTAAAAATAGAATCGGAGAAAAATGTCGCTGATGTATTCACGAAACCGTTGGGTAAGATAAATTTCGAAATGTTTAGAGACAGTTTAAGGATAAAATAATAATGATACAAAATGTTAAGAATATAGTGTTGAATGCAAATGTAAGGAGGCGTGTTGAGTATTAGGGTACATTCCCATTCAAAATGAGTCATGAGAACGCTACATTGTTTAGAACAGCGCCATCTGAGAGATGTAAATGTGGCCAGTCGAAAAAGAAAACTGTATGCGTGAGCCTCGTGCAAGAGCGTTATTAGAATAAGTTATTATAATAAACCAGTTGTTTATAAAATCTCTTCACCACGCTTCTTTTATTTAACAGTATTATAAATTTTGTGATTATAATTACGGGTCCAAGCAAACCTAAGGGGTCAAATAACTGGGCTATTTGTGATAAAATGTCCCGCTTTGTTACTCGATCGGTACTGTGAATGTAGTTTACATTGTATGTGATCGTATCGGTTTTTGCATTCCAGCAGATGCCTAGCGTCTTTTTTGTTTCAGACCCATTGAAATGTACGGTGTCTGAGGCGCGACCCAAGTGTTTGGTTAACGACGGTTGATTTGATGCCCATTGTCTTAAATTGAAACCCCCTAAGCTAAGTAGTTGTAGTAGTAGGTCGTCCTGAAGTTTTTCCGCTTGCTCTATTGTGTTTGCGCCCGTCAGCAAATCGTCCATACAAAAATCATTTTCGAGTGCCGCGGCGGCTAACGAGTATGAGTGTCCCCGATCCCTTGCTAATTGTTTTAGGGCTCGAACCCCGAGGAACGGCGCGGAGGCCGTTCCGTACGTAACGGTATCCAACGTGAATGTTTTGATGGGTTCATTGGGGTTGTCTCGCCATAAAATTTTTTGAAATTTCGCGTCCTCGGGATGTATTTTAATTTGTCGAAACATCTTTTCTGTCTGCTGTTAGTACGTATTGTTGGATCCTAAATCTGACTACTAGTGAGAAAATGTCATCTTGACTAGTCGGTCCTACCAGTAAAGTATAATTGAGAGATAACCCACTGGTAGATTTAGCAGATCCGTTGAACACTATTGGTAGTTTTGTTGTATTACTGGTGGTTTTTATCATCGCATGATGAGGTAAATAAAACCCATCGCAAATTGTTGTTTTCTTTGCTGCCGACATATGGCCTAATTTACGATATTCGTCGATAAATTCCTTGCATTGCTGTTTGAGATTTGAATCGATTTGTAGTCGTCGTTCTAACGCATGAAAACGTTTTAAGGCACGATTGTAGGTTTTTCCGAACATCTCGGTTTTGTTATTGAAGGGTAATCTAACTCTAAAGTATTGTTCACATTGTTTGTCCTCCACAGATAAATGTCTATGAGGTTCGCATCGGCTTTAATTCTACCTGACCAGAAATGACCCAACCTAGTTTTGTCTTTTGAATTACGCCCTTTCCATATGGTAATTTAATTTGATTCCTGCCTAATAGTTTGTAGTACAGATATTCTCACAATAAAATGTCTATACTAGCTGGTACGTAGAATTCGGGGTATGCAAGTTTTAAGTGGTTCGGTACGGGGATTCCGGACCGATCTATTTGGTAGGACGGTAGTTGGCTCGTAATTTTTGGAACGACTTTACGTGCGCGCAACATCTTTGAAGGTTCGAAATGTAATGGGGTGTTGTGTTTCTTGTTGCATTGTCGACAATTACCTGATCGACTTTGAATAGTCGAATGATCAGGTCGGAGACAATTGTGACAAAGCTTATGCTTCCTTAATTCTACTACCCTATCTTGTGGCTTTAATTGTAAGAATTATTCGCAATATTGAATATAATGGCCTTTGCTGCAAACGGGGCAATTACTTGTGGTCATACGGTTAAGTGTACCTGCTGCGTCCCTAGGTAGGCTTGACGGTCTGCAATTTGTTAGGTGCAGGGGTTCCGCGTCGCCAGCAAAGTTTAGAAATTTAATCAAATCTTGTACTGTTGGCATCATATCTTGATCTACTGAACGCTCCCATTGAAGTCGGGTATGCTTGTCTAGTTTTGCAGTTACAATATAAATGAGCATTTCAATCAACTGGTTGTTCCAGTGCCATCAGTGCGTTAATATGCATTTCCACCTTGTCGATCAACGTGCGTAAAATTTGAAAATTGTGCGAATGAATTTGTAGAAGCTCGAACAACGCTCGAATGTGAGCTTGTATTATTTTCCGCGGATTGTTAAACCTCCTTTGCAACAGATTCCATGCTACGGCATAGTTCTCCTCGGTAGAATGTAGAGATTCTATTATTACAAGCGCGTCACCCTTTAAATAAGATTTTAGTAAATAGAATTTATGCGCTATTGGAAGCGAGTTGCTGTTATGTACTAGGTACTAGGTCGGTGAACATGTCGCGAAAACTATTCCATTCTGCTAAGTTACCATCAAATGGCTTAATTTGAATTTTGGGTAAAATACTTTGTCTATTGATGTTAAAAGGCACCGCTGTATTACTGTTTGTGGGATTGTTGGCATTGGTTCCTGGAGGCCTTAATGTGCGTCTAATTTTGCGGATTTCCCTGCTGCATTCAAAATAGTTTCCCAAAACTCTTGGCGAATGTCTTCGTTATCCAAATTATCTTCTAGGGATTCGATTTCTAGCTGTGCCGCGGAAAAATTAGACGAAATTTCTTGTAATCTCCTCTGAAACTGATCTAACATGACTATGTCTTCAGCATCGTCGAACGAACGTACGTTGTTAACTAGTCGCGTTAATTGAGCTTTGTGCGAACCTCGTTGTCTGATAAGCCTTTTCATAGTATTGGCCATTGTAATTGAGATTGTCGGCGGGTAGTATGGAATCAGAGAGAAGAGAAGGATGGATGAATCAAGCTCTTACCTGGGCAAATCTTGCACCGATCTCCGCAGCTTGTAGTTGGTGAGCGTACAATCGTCGTCCATGGATTTTAGTAGGCCTCCCAATGTAACGTTGTTGGTCTCCGTTGGGATGAACTGTCCACTTGATGCTTTCTTTGCAGCTCATTGGTGGATGCCGGGAATGCTTGCCAAAAATGGAATTCCCGTTGCTGGGAAGATGAAGCCGCTCTTAGACACAGACCGTTCCGCCTTGGTGGTGAACCGTCACTCCAAGGGTGGATCTGGCTCGAAGGACCAATGTTTAGTCGCGCACCTTTTGAATTGTGCAGCTGGTGCAAAGGACACTCTTGTCCGTGTCGGTTTGCACTTTCGAATCTGACATTAACAGAACTGAAGAAATAAAAAGTAATACGCGAATTTCGTGGTGGGCTACGACTCTTCTCTCCTTGCAGGTAGTCTTGCTGTGGGTGAGGTCTAAGAATCTCTGTCTTCTAATTTGTTTGTGATTCGTCAATCATTGTCATTGACCTTCGTTGACGCTTATCATTTCCAAAGGGAGGGTTACCTTGTGCCGAGGTGGCCGCGTGATACCCTCACTCGATGGGTCCGGAAAGGCGTTATAAACCTGGGCCCGGTAAGGTGTTGTAAATTTTGTCCCGGGCCGCTACCATAAATACTAGTGCATTAAAAACCGACTGATGGTGACCGTCCAGTGACCGACTGGACGTAGGCCGAAGTCTGCCACCCAGATGTTTGGTTATATTGAAACATTTGTTTTGTCTTGGGACAAAACATCTGGTATATTGTATTATATGGTATTATATTCTAGTATATTCTTTTATATTCTGTTATATTCTTGTGTATTCTGGTATATTCTGCCGTATTTTGGTATATTCAGGTATATTCTGGTATACTTTGGTATAATCTATTATATTCTGGTATATTGTAATATATTCTGGTATATTCTGGCATATTTTATTATATTCTGGTATATTCTCATATATTCTAGTATATTCTTATATATTCTGTTATATTTTGGTGTATTCTGGTATACTATAGTAGATTCTGGTATATTCTAGTGTATTCCAGTATATTCAGCTATATTCT
>JAQQRO010012136.1:83816-103414 GCA_028454255.1 Halictus ligatus
GCTCTCTCTTCCGTCGAAGCGGAGTACATGAGTATGAGCGAGGCCACAAAAGAGGCTATATATTTACGGCGGTTTTTCTCTGAATTGGGTTTCGAATCAAAGTCGAAAATCGAGTTACACTGCGATAATCAGGGTGCGATCAAACTCGCGGAAAATCCTGTGTTTCACAACCGTACGAAACACATCGATGTAAGGCACCATTTCGTCCGCGACGTTTTAAAAGATAAAGAGATCAAATTAAAATACATGTCAACTGGCGAAATGGTGGCCGATGCATTCACTAAAGGCTTACCGGGTCCGAAGCATAAGGAAATATCCAAAAAGCTTGGATTGGACTTCCCGTTATAAAAATTGAGGCCGTCAAACGTCCCGCCTCGAGGGGAAGTGTTGCAAAAGGAGACCGACACTGCGCGGTATAGCGATGCGGGATCCTTTGATCGATGGATCACAGGCGGCCGATCGTTGCTCGGATGTTTCGGCCGGCCGAGCGTCGCACGAGGCGTTTTTTCATTTGTTCAGTTCTTGGACAGTCGTCGTAGCAGACACATCGTGTCGCATGTGTGCACAAATGTAATTGTTATAATATATACTCATCGTTAACTGCAGTCTCCGATGTCTTTCCTACCACTCCGCACCCTCGCTATAAATCTATTTAACAACAGCGTGCAATTATCCGAAACGTGCGAATTTCTGCGATTGCCAGCGGGATACTGTGAGCGGTCCGCCTCAAATTTTGACGGAGCAAAGTATCTCGTCGCGAACACGAATCGAAAATTAGGCTATTTTTGGTTTTCGTTCGCAAGTTGGACACGCTCAAAGTTCGGTTGCTCATCGCGGTAGATTTCTTGGCTCGCTGGAGCCGCGAAAGAGAAATTCTCAAGAAAGTCGATGAAAGAGAATCGTGTTAACGTCGAATTACGCAAGCGAGTTGATCCCCGCGACAAGCTGTGCCGTGCCGGCTCGGTCAATTGAAAATTGAACGATCGCTTGTGATTAGAATACTCGTTCAAGTACCCATAAGATTGTTCCCTTGATACCGCACAATTTTTGTAAACAAATTTTTCTCGCAACTTCGTTGCGTCACGAGATACTTCCGTTTTCATATAAACGGAACACCCAGTATACATAGCTTCTTGCAAATAATGGTTATTCTGTCGATGCTTGAGATAATTCCATGTATGCATATAGTTAATACTATTGTTATGACAGCTCGAGAGAGTAATTGTTACAGAGTAATTAATAACATCTGTCGCAGGGGTTAATTTCGAGTGCAAAACCTGTATCGTTGGAAACTCGACAGTCGGTACGATCTTCGATTGGCCCGAACATTGTTAACCCGGATCCACCGGATAGGGCGTAACACCGAGGCGACGCAAACGATGAAAGGAACGGTGGTGTGCGTTCTCTAGAAAGTAGAGGCGCTAATTTCGAAAAGTTATTCTCGCTGTTCCCGGTGGGATTGGTTAGGTAGCGCAGTGTCGCGTCCCGTCGCATCACGATGCATCCTCGACGCATGTCATCCCATCTCGTCGCATCCCGTCGCATCTCGTCGCGTGGCTAGGGCACCTGTTCAATGCAGAAATATGGCGGTCTCCTGGTCAAGAGCGGCTCGGATCGATGCGACCGTGGGTCTCGCTCCCAATGCATTGGTCGCTGCAGCACCAGCAGCAATTCCAATCGCAATTCACAGTCGTGCAACACCTTTGGGCCTGCATTTTTCCAAACCCAGGCCCCCTGGTATACTCCTGACATTGTTTTTACCAACGACGAGCGACAGACAGCATCGAACCGCGCCCTTCGGAACGTTCGCTTTTCCATTGGATCTCTGGATCCCCCAGAATGCAATTTTCAAAACGAATGTTAAACACTAAATTCACCGCAGTCGAACGACCGGTCTCTTACGATCTCTGAAATTATAGAGATGCCTTGACGAGAAATTGCTGAAGTACGTACTTAACAAAATAATAACAAAATGTTGGAGGATTGGAATAAATTGAATCTTGTCACTTGTAGAAAACAATATGCATCGTTTGCTTTGACTAGTTGGTAGTTTTAGTGTTAACCCTTTGTACGCGAAGCTATTTTAACTCCAAAACGAAACATTTCTTTCGACCTAGAATATTTCACTTCTATATATTCTTTTTTTCATGTTTCACATACGAAAATGATGCAATTTACGCATACAGTACTGAAGTGTTTAGTAAGTGGTTAAATGCAAACAAATTTAGCAATATAAAACATATTTTGAACCATGATACAGCAGTTCTTAGTGGCGCCTTACAGTCGCCATTCGAGTGCTAAGCGTTAATCGATTCGGCAAACGATCGACGAGCGACGCGAAGAGCGGAATACGAAAGATCAGCTTTGCGCCTTAAAATTCGCGATAAAACCTGTAACTCTCTAACAGTATTTCTTGATCGCAACTCAAAATCGCTCGCAAAATTGGACAATTCGCGTACAACAATTCGCTACGATTAATTTCGATGAACTTGATCGTCGCATGTCGTCGTCTCGAAGAATCAGAACTTTGTCGGAACCAGCGGCCGAACAGGAGGAACAGCTTGCGTTCAACGTAGGTCGTGATAGTAAGTCGCCTTTTCCTCGACGATGAACTGACGAAATATATGTTTTTGTATGTGACGTAAAGATTGCGGCCTGCAGTCACCCCAGCGACACGGGTCGGTACGACGAATGTAAGGCGAGCAGTCGCGAGCCGTCGTCGTCTTCGATGAAGCCATCTTCAGCGTCAGCATCACCATCTCCGTCGCCGTCGCCGTTGCCGAGAAGGAAGAGTAGGTCGTCGGCATAGACGTCAACCGCCTAGACATACTCCTCGACGACCTCGGCGTCTGCGAACAGCGAGGCCTCGTCGGAATCGTCGACGAAAGAGGATCGAGCGATCCCGAGGGGACGATAAAGGAAGAATCGTATTAGAGCGCCACAGGACCAGCGCCAGGAACGAGACGACGAGCATGAGCACGAGGAGGAGCAGGCTGGCCAGCAGCAGTAAAAGCAACAAAGGGTGCACAGACACCACCACAGCCGGCAGCAGGAGTACACTAGCAGGCCTACTAGGAACTCCGAAACTTCCCAAACCTCGTCGACGTACCCGAGGACCGCCGGTTCCAGGAGGAATTACTAGTTGGAAACTGCTGAAAACGGGCATCACGCGCAGACCCAGCCCGGGGAAAATATGACGATCGTGCCCTGAAACGCTGGCAGAGAGTCCAGCACGTTCCTGAGTAGCCAGCGAAACGAGTTAAGACATCTAAGCAACACGGGGCTTTCCTCCTTGCTCCGGGGATATACATTAACAGGTGATCAGCTAGCCCATCTTGGCTACCCGGTCTAGTATAGCTATTACTCGGGCTACGCTGCGGTTGTCAACCGTCACCAACATCCCCTAGGCCACCGGGCAAGCAGCTACCATCACCTGGATGTCAACGCCCGCGAATATATGCCCGGCAGCGGAACTACTTCCATGGTGGAGAGTGAGGTCGACAACGGGAACTATAGTGGAAGCTCCGTCGAAAGCTCTGACCTAGAGCAGAAGAGTGCTTCAGGTAGCGATAAGAGCTCGGATATCGGCGAGCCCTCTTCCTTATGCTCCTTATGCTCCTTATGCTCCTTATGCTCCTCGTCTAGCTACGGCTACCACCAGTACCAGGAAAGGTCGAGGAGGTACTGGACCCCCGAATCGTATAAACTTGTCGTCGCAGAGAGGCAGTGCGCCAAGTGTTACAAAACTTTCTACGTCAACCGGCACGATCGCGAATACTTGCAGGAGGATCGGTGAATATACCATTGTGGAAAGTTCCGGACCGGAATTTTGAACGGGCTGCATAAGAAAGCCTGGGAGTGCTGTCAGAGCCGGGAGAGTTACATTGGATGCACCAACGCCATAATGCACGTTTGGATGGGCTTATCTCCAGGATACAATAGACGACTGGAGGGGTACATGTGTACTCAACCTGCCGGAATCGTGGCCTCCGACGGAAACTACGGTGTCTTCGCTCTGGCCTGGGAGATGTGCTTCACGTGGCGCGGACTCGAGCTGGCTAAGGTAACTGCGGTTAATGAGGATGGAAATGTGGTCTATGACATACTGGTCAGGCCCGATGCGGTGTTATCGACCACAATACCAGGTTCAGTGGGATCATGGCAAAGGATCTCTCAAGGGCATCGAAACGTCTCACGGACGAGTAAGTGGAACTCATCCGTTTTGTCAACGCTAAGACGATCCTGATCGGCCACGCCCTGGATAATGATCTCAGGGACCACAGAATCCTTCACACACTGTGATTGACAAATTCGTGACGTTCCCCCTCTTCCTCGGCTACCCATACCGCTGCACCGCGAGGACGGTGCTGCGACCAGAGATACAGACAATGGAACACGACTCTGTCGAGGACGCCAGGATCGCCATCGATTTAATGTTGAGGAAAGTGCAGCATGACTTCTCGTAAAACTTACGAGAGCATAGATACTATAGAGATAATCAACGTGAGAGAGAGAGAGAGAGAGAGAGAGAGAGAGAAACACTTTATGCACTTTACTTCGTGGTTTATTGGTTCAAGTGGTCGCGAACTTGGTCACTCGCGAGCTAGAAAGAGCAAGAACGTGAATCGCGTTAGATTGCACGCCGGCAGACGATTGTCTGCCGTCGGATCGCGAATCGGAAAGCTTGAGCGGCACGAGACGCGTGTCGCAGCGAAACGAAGATCTTCACCGCGGACGACAGAGATCTTAACGCGAGGCAGAACGCACGAAGCGCGGCGCGGAAGATCGAGAATATGGCGATCGAAAAATAAGAAATCGCGAGAGACTCAGAGCGAGAGACGTGACAATCTCTACTGAGCGAGACTTGATCGACACTAAGAACCAGCGTGCGCGAGAACTGTGCCTTGACGACTGTATTACGAAGCGTGCAGAACGTTAAGAGAGCGAGAAGACATACGCAGGTGCCTTAAATAACAGGGACCGTCGAATGTGGAGCACCGTGATTGGAGCTCGCACATCGGATGATCCTTGTTTGTCTTGATTTGAAGGATTCAAGCTCTGAAATTCGGCCAATGAGAGATGAGACTGTTGCTACGCGGTATCGAGCAACGGCGACACGCGTTCTTGCCGCGTGTTTACATACGTGACAAAACCGTATGAAACAGCGGTCACCATTTGAAACAATAGCCACCGAATTCCACAGTGAATCCTGAACAGTACCAAAGGGTAGTCTTCTGGGTTCCGAGGCCCTGCCGAGGTTTTCTGTGAGTCTCGTCCGGATCGGGACGATTTTATTTCACGCAATCGCGGTTTATCTGTCGTGACCTCAATCGAGCTTACTCCGAGGCCATGTATCATGTCAAAGGGTAGACTCGTGCGTCTCGTGCAGTGTCCAACGTTTAGTCTGCTTCTCCACCCAGGCCACATGTACGAATATCGGCCAAGTGCCTGGATGGTTTGACGGGTACATTCGATCGGGGATTACGGAACAGGTTAAAGCGATCGGACATTGCACGGTCGCTGACACTCTGCCGCTGCCTTTGTCTGAGATTGCTTGGAGGCCACGTAACGTGCCGGAGGGCAGACTCCATGGAAGCGTGGAGTGGTGGCGATTTTGTGTTTGTCTCCATCCTGATCACTCGTACGATTATCCACCCGAGTGTAGGGATGGTCAGCGGCTTATAGCGGGGCTTATTCCGTGCTGGGTTACGATTCTAAATCGATTCCGAAACCGGGCGTAGAGTCGAGCGAGCATACGGCGAGCATTCGTCACGCATTGGTAGCGATATATTTTGCCCACGTCCTCCCTCAGCGGATACTAAGAGACCGGGCCGCCCTTTGGCGCAACCACCGCGATATCGGCACTCACGAGTGCTCTCCCAATGAACGCCGATGGCACCTTGAATAGAGGCTAATGCGTTTTAAACACCACGCCACTTGGTGCGACGTGAATTTCAGCGCCGTAGCCGGGTCCCTAGGGGGCCGTTTTCCTACTCCCAGGAGCGCAGAAAACTTCGAAGAGAGGCGCTCAGGAGACGGCATCGGACGGAATCCTGCCGAGAAGGTCATCGGGAAGGAACCGAACCCGGGTTCATCAACCCGGCCGCCGCTGCCGGCGAGGGAGAAGTCGGACCGGAGGCAACCAACTTCTCCACCCTCGCTACTACCTCATCCCGGAAAAACGAAATAGACCCGACGCGCGGCAGCTGCCGGTCACGAAAGATCATCAAGAAGCTGTGCCGCGTGGTAAGTGCCGATCAGGCCTTCATCATAATTATTGTGTCTCATTTCGTGTTGGCTCGGCGGACGTCTTTGCAAACGGTTGAAATTTGGGTCGCGATAGACGGGTAACCTAATTTCCGGTAAACGCGCACAAATTAAAGTCGTGTACGGCCCGGGACCGTCGACCGTCTCGGCCGCGTGACCGTCTCGTTACGGTTGTATGTCGCCGTGATTGTAACGCAAAGTCGCGGATTCGCTGGGGTTCGTATCGTTGCCGGTTTTTGAGGAAAAGTGCCAACCTCGAGACGTTCCTACGGTGGGATGCCGCGACGTGTCCGAATCGCCGTTTCCGACTTCTTCCGACGGCCACAGTCATGGCTAATTTGCTGCCGCGTATTCTATCTGAACCTGATCGCTTCTCGACTGGCTAATTGCCGATAGACGACGCCGAACATCGCGTCCGCGACCGCGTTCGACGCGAAGAGAGAGATTACGGGTGCGAGTAGCACGAGCGACCGGTTATCCGTCGCGAATTTTGTATAATCGTACGGGCTTCTGAGACCATCTACTGTACACATCGAGGAGCAATAAATGTAAATTAGAAGCCCAGACTCGCTTGTCGTGTTTTGAGAAACCTTCCCGCCGTGGGGAATGCCCCGTCCTTTTTCCCCGTAGAACCCTGACCCGTGTAGTAGCTCTCCAGGGCATCGCGCGGTGCTCGTTGACTCGACCTCGCGATTCGCGATTCGCGTCCTTAGCGTAACCGTGCGTGTAGCACATACGAATGCCTGGCGCCCGTTCCGAGTACCGAAAATTAGAGAATCATCGTGAAAAATCGTGTCACCGCGGTGGAATTTGTGGACAAATAAGCGTGTACAGTTCTTGTCAGAATATATTTTCCTTGTTACTCTATCTAGGTCTCTAGTACCTTATTTAACTCGTCCAAACCTCGCCGCTTTCCAGTGCCTGGAGGCACGAATCCATTCTATCTCGCGAACACACGAGTTTAGAGAGATTAGAGATCGAAGAAACACGGTTACAGTATACCTACACACACCGCATATTGGGAGCCTATTACATGCCCTACACCTTTACGGTTTACAAGCTGGGATAGACTTAGGGAAAACGGGAAACTTCGTCGTTGATAATGGCCTGCTTTGAAGGATTTCACGGCCGGTATCGCTGCTTGATCAGCGTTGGATCCAGGAGCCTGATCTCGTGCTGAGCGAGCGGCGTCACACCGCGGACTTCGTCGAAGGTGTTTTGCTGCTGCCGGCTAAACTCGTGGAGTCGCCGTTCCTCGGTGGCGGTCAGGTCGGCCAGTCCGGTGGGAGTCGTCAGGGCACAGGCGTTCACGGTGGAACCGGTGTCGGTCGGATGTAGGGTCTATCCATATCTGACGGCGCCGGCATACCTTCGGAGGGTCACTTGAGAGGCGCTCGAGATGCTCGCAACAAAAGCTAAGAGCCGCGCACAGCGGGGGTTTGTACCTAAAACCAGAACAGTTTACTCCCCACTATCCCCGGGGAAGCCTACGAATCCGCTGAGAGCTGGGTACCGTCCGATGCTCACATGCCGCCGGCCGGCGGCGGCCATCGCCAGCCAACGGCGGCCGCCGACGCCACGGGCCGCACAGAATCCATTTTCGAAGCAGGGAAAAGAATATTGTTCATCTGAGTTGTAATGTTAATAAGTAATGGTTCAAACTATAAGGAACAATAAAATTCAGTTTCACAAATAAATTTTAGCATTGTTAAATTATGTGTTTAGCTCTGTCTTTCTTCATTTAAATTCTGCGAATTCTAAAGCTTATTTCTTTATATTGTGTTAAATCTCTACGCTTTGGAGTATAATATTTCTGTTATATCTGTTCTGTTATATATATATATTCTGTTATATCACTTCCATCTTAAATAACTGTGGTACCTTTCCAAAATGGAAGGAGAATTGTTCATCTGAGTTGTAATGTTAAGAAGTAATAGTTCAAACTATAAGGAACAGTAAAACTCAGAACAAAAATACTCTATATCTTATAAATGATTATAAGTAAGAACTCCGGAGAACAAGTTAAAAAAAACCATTTTAATTTCGCCACTTTTACAATGCCACCATTTTTGGGTAGTCTATCGTTAGGTCTGCCTATGCCCATCTCAGCCGCGCCCGTAGTGTTTTGGCTTCGACGTCACACGCTACATAGTAGGTGTGATCGCGGTAGCCAATATTTCGACTGCAGCCGAAAATACGTGTGAAACGAGGCCTGTCCTTTGCACTCTGATCCAATAAGCCGCGCATTCGTACCCAAGCTCTGTCCAACGAGACCGAGACAGTGAAGCACTCAGCGTGCGTACTTTGCTAATTATCCTGTAAGGGTATCTTCAACTATGTCGCACTCGAGCGGCTATGTTTACGTCTACTGTCTCGCATTATCGGACTTACCTGCATCGGGGTGCTCAGCAAGTCTCCAGTGGCCCATCGTGAAATTTTTGCACACAGTCATTCACATTAATTGTTGAAAACGCGTCATCAAACGTTTGTTTATGGAACTAAACATTGTGGAACGAGACATTGCTTGTCTCGTCCTTTAGAAATGATATTTTCCAAATGATGGTATCATAAACCCCCGAGTTTCTGTAAAGCAATGCCGACCGTTAATCATAAAACCCCTCGAGCGCAAGGGATGGTTGGGGTAATCAGGCCCAAGGAAGATACCTGAATGAACAGCAATTGTCATCGAGGCTGCTCGAATTTGTCTTTTTTATTTGCTCTTAGAATTCCTAGCAACTGGGCTTCCTCCAAATTTTTTACGCGTCATTCGGCAGATATGAATATTCTTCCACTTTCACGTGGACAACAACATATGTATAATTTTTCACAATATATATAATTTACGTTAATATATAAGGATGTGTGATGCTGTTTCACGAAGAGGCAGGAACGATTCCTATCTCCATAATGTTGTAGAGGAGAGATACCGATAGTTTACCTAAGGAGCTGTAGAACGCCGAAAAACCATTTTTTTTGTGCCACGCACAGCAGTAGTAATGATCAGCGCTCGCCGAGCAACGGCGGACGGTGGGATTAGTCGAACGCCTGGCACGAAGGCAACAGAATTTTGGTTAACATGTGGTTAGGCCTAGAGACCGGCGGCAGAATCGTCCGGCGCCGTCAGAAATGAATAGACCCGTATTCGGCGCCCGCCGAGGTGAAGTCGGACCCCGTATTTCCGGAGCACGTCCATCCCCAGGAATACTTCGTACTCCAGACCTTCCATGATATAGTATTGATGACACATGGGGATGTCTTCCTCGATTATCGTGCCCCGAATGCTCCGAGTGAGGTCGTGGTGCCATCGGCCATAGTGGCGACCGTGTCTTCCTCTTGGATCTGCCACCTGGCCGCCAGGCATCTGCGAGCAAGCTCGCTGCTGACGAATGAACAAGCCGAGCCTGTATCGAGAAGAGCTTGGGCCGGGTAATCTCCGATGCAGATGGAGGCGTAGATCCGGTTGTCTGTAAATTCGGGAGCCGGACTGGGTTTTGCGGGCGTCCGGCCCGCGGCTCGTTTCCCGGCCGGCTGGTACGGGTGTCACACGTGCAGTCTCTGTTCAAGACGTCGTCTTGTCTTCAGAATGAACAAAATCGTGCGACAGCATTTGTACAGGAGAATCGGTCGTGCCCTGGCTGTTTGCACCGCCAACAATGCGCTGCGCGTTGGTATGCGTCGGTAACGGCGAGCGTGGGTCTCGGGTTGTTCGCTTTTCCAGTAGCTGCTGGCCGCGAGTTACGGGCTTCCAGGTGCAAGTCGTTCTCGATTTCCTCGACCTGTTGCATCAATTGTGCGGTGTCGGTGATTTCGTGGCGCCGGATATTAACGCGGTGCCCCGGGTCATATTATAATATAGCGCGTCGAGTTTCCGGTCGTTGTCGTATCCTCCACGACGGCGGATCAGCGTGACCATGGCCGTGACAAAGGTTCGGATTGGCTCATACAGGCCCTGATGCCTCTCTGTTATTTGCCGGTCCAGGTTACGGAGCTCCCTAGGAGGCAAGAAATAACGCCGGAGTTGGTCTTTCAGTTCTTCTCAGATGGAGATGGTGGGTCCGACGTCTCGATACCAGAGCTGAGCGTCCCCGCGGAGTTGCTCGAGGAATCCTTGCAGCAGCTGCACGGTCTAGGAACGCGTATAGGTCTCGACCACCAAAGTGGCAGTTCCACTTTCTCATGTTGTCGAAAACCTGAGTGGTAGGCAGGGACGCCTCGTAGATGCGTGACACAACCGGACGGAGGGGAGTCGAGGCGTCGTCCCCGTTGAGCCCGTTGACCAGCTCATCATGGAAGGCCTCCAAATCTCGTGTCCGGTCGACCTCCTCCTTGTTCCCCGGCTCGTCCTCAGGCTTGTCCGAATAGGCTTCTGGATTTCGGCATACGTAGGCTACCAGCCTCTGCCTCAGGTGGACCACGGTGCCCCCGCCCCCGGTCCCGGTCCCGAGCTCTTGTTTTAGTTGCTCCTTGGAGAGCCGATAGACCCAGGAGACGCCCTTGGTTGATTCCCCTCCAGCCTCTTCGGTGGGAGTATTCTCCTTTAAATGATAAGAGACTGGCGGGCGCAGTGATTGTACGGCAGTGGGGCTCGGCCCGGAAGAGCGGCGTTCGGAGCGGACGGTGCGAGACGCCGAGTTTTACGTGCCCGGAGAAAAATAACGAAACGCGGCGGCGCGAGACGCGGTTTCTCGCGGATCGGACAGGAATACGCAACTTAAACCTAAATTTCTATTACCTATGTGTCGTTCCCTAACTTTAAAATGCAGCCGGTCCCTGTTCGGGCGCCATGTAACGGGAGCGTTCTACGCGACCGCGAATCGCGAAGGAAACGTTGGTAGGTGCTGCCCTATCCTGGGATTGCTCAGCGGCCAGGGTCGTGCGTTGAGGACAGCGGATGAAATGAATAGACCACGGTTTAGAACAAAATCAGTTAACCTTTATTGGCTGCTACTTCCGTGGTTGCGGAGCAGGGCTGGCTGGTGAATCTAGCAGGAATCTAAGAACGGGGTATCGGGCAGGAGAGGGAAGAGGGCCGGAGTTCGGAGCAACGAAGTGCTCGAGAGCACGGTTCTCGACTTGTCGTCGAACCGTCGCTGTGACAAGACATGCTTATGTTTACGGTGCGACCCTAGAGCGTTCGGTTACGTGTTCACGAGTATCTACAGTGTAGTGAATGCAGTGTTCTTTCGTTAACAAAGTGGTTTTTTTTCTGTACCTCTCCATATTGCCTGAGGGTGCACTATGCCCCCTTCACCACCTCCAATGTCTTCTGACTACAGGAGTCAGTTGGAACCTTTAAACTCAAGTAATAGAAGTCTACAGAAATCCTCGTCTCAAGTTCCCAAGTATGCAGCTGCTGTGCAGAACTCAGTCTGCCCTACAAAACAACAAGCCATCATCATCGATGCCTTGGAAGGAGTGCCCATTAAATTGTATGTTAGCGATATCTTAAAAGTGATTAATCCATCTGACATCAAATCTGTGTCTAAAATATCCATAAACAGAATCTGCATGTTTTTGGCTAGCACTGTGTAGGGAAAGGTCCACCACTCCTTCTAACGTCCGTTCTAATTTATTATGTACACTACTTTGCTATTTACACTACTTCGCTATGTACAACCGCGTTAGCTTAAGGCTACCCGATAATTCGAACGAAATTGCTGCGGAAAGAAGCGTGAACGCGAATTCGGTGGCTAGCCACGTGTTTGCGTTGCGCGGTGCGTGCGTGTGCAAGAAACCGAATATGTGCGCCTCGCCAAGATTCGTGGTAAACAGAGGGCAGTTCCCGGAATCGCGGCGAGGTATATCTACCTCGCGTTCTCGAATGTTCGGGAACCGCCGATCCGCGCCTGCGCGTGAGGTGTCGCGAAATGTTTACCTTTCGGTCGATTACGTCGCGCGCTCGCGGCTCGCGACGCGCGTCTTACGATGGAAGATCTGGAAGATCACCTAGCAAAGATGAACATAAGCATGGGTTCTAAAATTACCACCATGGGTTCCAAAAGGCCTCTCTCCTCATCTGATTTAAGCAATACGTATATCACACAAAAAACCTCCAACGAATCCAGGCACGGGTATTATTCTTCTGACAATATATCTGATTCCAATGTAAAGCTAAATAAAGGTGATAAGGATATTACACATAAAAAAAATAAAATAAAGTAGGAGCCATTAGACATGGATTTCCATCTATCTGAAATAAGAAATCATCTAGATAAAAACAAAGACCGGAAATGCCTTAACTACATACAACTCAAAAGTTTCATCGACAAAACAACAGGTTGTGCCAACATCGAACCAATCTGCCAGGAATGTGATCATGATATGGGAAAAATAGCACACACGCTCCGGTCCACTTATCCTCTCCTGAAGGAGAGAGTCATGAAAAGTAGATTTAGCCGTCTCTTAAAAAAACTCTCCCTCCTTGAAGCGGGGGCGTCTGATGACAACCTAAAAGAAGGAACCTCCGACGAAAACATAAATGATCACTCAAACATTTCCTCTATTATAGGACCCAAGGAAAATGACTCAATCAATTCTACAATGGAACATTAACGGCTTCCACCCTCAAAGGGAACAGTTAGTCTTACTTAAAAATAACCTAAACCCTAGAGTCATTTGTATTCAAGAAACCAACTTTAATGATAAGAGCTGTTCTACAATCAAAGGGTACCTAACTTTTTACAAAAATCGCTCAAACGGTATACATGCCAGTAGGGGTGTGGCTACATTCATAAAAAATAATATTTCTGATCAGACAATCCCTCTCAATACGAATTTCGAGGTTATAGCAAACTCAGTATTATTCTCTTTCGGGTACGTTACTATATGTAACATTTACATTCCACCCAGCCACGTTTTCACACAATCCGAAATCCAACATTTATTAAACCAACTGCCAAAACCCTTCTTACTAGTGGAGGATTTTAATAGCCACCACTATATGTGGGGTTCCAACAAAATTGATTCCAGAGGTCGTATATTAGAGAAACTTCTGGATGATCCCAACCTGACCTTGTTAAACACATATCAACCCACCCACTTCAACAATAGCTCCAAAACGTTTAGCTCTATAGACTTATCTATCTGTAGCTCCTCCATAAAACATTATTTCACTTGGACCACTAACCGGAACCCCTGTGGTAGCGACCACTTCCCAATATCCTTACGTAATTTAAATTCTACTATTCCGGATTATGCTCCTACCAGTCATTGGATTTTTAAAAAAGCTGACTGGCCCAAATATAGAAACCATATATCTCAAAAATTTGATAAACTAAACTCTTGCTCTCTCCCTCCACATCATATAAACCTCGATGACAAATTATCCTTCTTTATGGGAACTATAATTGACTATGCTTACAATGCTATACCAAAAACATCAAATAAATATCATAAAAAACAAGTACCCTGGTGGAATGATTCATGTCAAAAAGCTGTGAAAGAATACAAGCGAGCCTTCTCCCACTTCAAACGTCAACCTACAACCGAAAACTTTACGCTGTATAAACAGCTCAGATCCACAGCCCGTCGCACTTTTAAAGAATGTAAACGGCAATCATGGAAAGATTTTATAAATTCCCTTCATCCTTCAAACCCCGCATCGCTCTATTGGAACAAAATGAGAAAATTAAATGCCTCCAAAAGTAATTATTATATTTCCTCCATCATTACCGCTGAAAATAAAATTCTATCCTCCCCTGAAGATATAGCGAATTACTTAGCCTTAAATTTTGCTAAAAATTCTAATTATAGTAACTATACTAACGATTTCCAAGCATTCAAATCCTCCTCTTCCCAAACAAGTGCTGTAACCAACATTTCTTTAAACAAGAATGAAAACCATCCTCTCAATGATCTCATCCTACTCCATGAAATCGAAAGTAATATACAAACCCTAAAGAACTCGAGTCCAGGCCCTGATAGTATTTTTAACACTTTTCTAAAAAACCTTCCTGACTGTGTTCTTGTATTTCTAACTGATATCTTTAATGAAATCTGGTCTTCCAATTTTTTTCCCAGTATTTGGCAAGAAGTTATTATTATACCTAT
Organism: Halictus ligatus; assembly: GCA_028454255.1. NCBI lineage: Eukaryota > Metazoa > Arthropoda > Insecta > Hymenoptera > Halictidae > Halictus > Halictus ligatus. The sequence goes on from JAQQRO010012136.1 coordinate 98,133, forward strand.
TCTAAAATCCGACCAAGACCCTAGCAGAGCCGAAAGTTACAGACCTATTTCTCTCACTTCGAGTATATGTAAACTCTTTGAAAAAATAATCAATAAAAGACTTCTGTGGTTTCTTAATCAGATCAACTTTCTCTCGCCTCATCAGTACGGATTTAGATAATTCAGAAGTACTACCGACTACCTCCTGAATCTTGAATCTATAATTTGCGACGCTTTCGTGACTAAACAACATGCCATAGCTGTGGCACAATTTCCTTAAAAATAGACATATCTGTTAACGTCCTTAATAGCATATCGCAGAAGGTGACCCTACAAAATGGTGTTCCCCAGGGATCAGTTCTGAGCGTCACGCTTTTCCTCATAGCTATAAATGAAATATCCACCTGCATTCCCCAGCCGGTCAAATTCTGTATATACACTGATGACCTCACTATAATTACCTGTGGAAAAAATATACACACCACTAAACTGACCCTTCACGATACTGTAAATAAAATTCAAAAATGGTCATGTTTTACTGGTTTTAGATTCTCAAGTAGTAAATCAAAATACATACTCTTTTCAAGACAACATACGATATCCTCTAGCATCAAACTAGTCCTGGCTAATCATGTAATTAAAGAGGCTCACGAAATAAAAATTCTAGGTCTTATCTTCGATCGAAAACTCACTTGGTCTGCTCACATATAACACATAAAGAATAAATCCCTACAAAGATTAAATCTCATAAAGATGATATCAGCCAAAAAATGGGGTGCCAATAAAGATATCATCATTCTCACATACAAAGCATTTATTCGTTCCAAATTGGACTATGGGTCCGTTATTTTCGACTCCGCTAAGAAGTCACTACTTTGCTCTCTAAACTCTGTTCAAAACACGGGTCTCAGGCTTGCTTTGGGAGCGTTCAAAACTAGTACTATTTCTAGTATCCTGGCCGAAAGTAATGTTATCCCCTTGGAGTTTAGGAGAAAACAGCTTAGTCTAACTTACGTTGCAAAATTGATATCCACACACTCTAATCCTACATATTCTACAGTTTTCTCGAACCATCTCGATCATATCTACTCCGCCTCGCTATCTAAATTCCCGAAACCTTTTTCTCAACTTATCAAATCTTACGTTTCAGATACTATTCAATCTTTCTCTCTCTCCCTCCTTTATTTCCTATTGTCCCCCTAAATGAACCACCAGGGTCTCTCCTCCCTCCAAAAATTGAATCTTTCTTATGCGAATTTAAAAAGGATCTCACGAACCCCATTATTTTTAAAAATATCTTCGTAGAGGTATCCCAAAAGTATCCTAACCACATCCAAGTTTTCACAGATGGATCCAGATCCAACGATGAATGTGGATGTTCTGTTATATTCCCCAATAATCGAAAACTTTTCAAACTTCATGACTCCTACTCTGTTTTCTTTTGTGAGGCCTATGCCATATTACTGGCAGTTCAATCCATTTCATTTGCTCAAGACTCTTACATGATAATTTTCACTGATTCCGCTAGTGTCCTAGAGAGCTTATATAATTCTGAAAACCAAGAGCCATCATTACACATATCATCAATGCCTTAATCAAACCTAAAAATAACAACAAAGAAATCATTTTTCACGGATTCCCTCCCACGTAGGGATATTGGGCAATGAAACAGCGGACGATGCGGCTAAAGTGGCCTCGAGAGAAATACCTTCAGACAACTCGGCTTCTTACAGAGATTTGAATAAACAAATCAAAAGAGATATCGGGAATAGATGGAACAATAAATGGTCTAATTCTCCTCCCTATAAGCTGTCCTTGGTAAGACAAGACCTCCGTAATAACGATTGTCCCCCAATTACTAACAGAAAAGACCAGGTAGTCATCACCCGACTTCGCATTGGCCACACTAACCTGACCCACTTACATAAAATTCTAAAAGACCTTCCCCCCGTATGTTCCCGATGTAATACACCACTTTCAATTGAACATCTCATCCTGCAATGCCCTCTTTTCTCCTTCCAAAGAAGACGCTTGGCTATCCCCAACAATTTAAGTGATTGTTTCAATGTTAAGTCAAATATAGTCCAGGTTTTGAAATCCCTAAAATCTACAAAAATTTTCCACACTTCGTAATATTATGTAAATATAACAATTATAAAATTTGTTCTCCTCAGCATACTTATAAGTGACTTATATATTAAGGACAAAGACATAATAATGTATTATTGTAATTATTAATGTAATTATAATATAATATCTGTGGTCGCTAATGACTGTATAAATAAAAAAAAAAGCACGGTTCTCGCCGACTGTTCAACTCGAGGTTCACTCGTGGTACTGGTTCCTCTGGTACACGGAAGGACCCGTAATACGCGATTCTGGAGCAGCTCCAAGCCAACTTCGAAGCTGGCGTGTTTCGGCCCGGTATTTATACACGAAGCGCGGACCTCGCGAATCGTTCGCGAATGTTCGGCGTTCGCGGATTGTCCACGCTCGGGTCCGCTCGCGGATTGGCGCGCGGAAGAGGTCGGTCGCGGATTGGTTCGCGCCTAGTCTGTTCGCGAGTTCGCCACGCATCGCGAAAATCGTGGTTTCGTCACACATTCTTAACGCTCTTTACGCAGACCTATTTGCGTTCGTCTCGCTCTGAGTAGATCTCGAGATCTATCGCTCTGAGGCTCTCGCGATCTCGCAATATCCGGTCGCAATTCTCTTGCGATCTTCCGCGCCACGTTCCGTGCACTCTGCTTCGCGTCAAGATATCCGTTGTACGCGTTGAAGATTTCCGTCTCGTTGTAGCACGCGTTTCGTGCCGCTCAAGATTTCCACTCCACGATCCGACGGTAGAAATTTGCACGTGCAAGATATCCGTTCATCCCGCCGGCTCGCGACTCTCGTTCACGTTTACTATCACTCGATCGTGCGCACCGCTCGACGCTCTCTTGCTCTCTCTCTCTCTCTCTCTCTCTCTCTCGCGCGCGCTCGCGAGTGACACACGTCGCGTTCTCTGTTACATTGTGAGTGCAAATAAAATGGAGTTCAATCCAACCTCTCTCGCTATCTCCCTCTCTGTCTCAACCTCTCACTGATCCGTTCCCGTGGATTTCCTTGCGCGCTCAAATCTGAGTGGTCCCGGCATCAGACTGCTCCGACCGTCGGTCGACGCCGAAACAATATTTATAACAGTGTATGAATGAAGTGTATAAATTTATTATTAAATAAAGACAGATTGAGACAAAATCATACAATCACGAAATTTACTATCTCTGTACTGTCATACTATTTATTTAACTAGCCAACATCGAGAATAGGAGTAAATACGAGAATAACCAGTAAAGCAATTCAGTCGACTGAAAACTATCGACTACATTCAGTTACTGAATCAGTTGCTTAAACTATCGAGCTATTGTCACGTCGGACGACCGACGTATTGTTGATGACGTCACCCGCGACGCATCATAGGTTAAGATAGAAGATAAGTTAATTATAAGTTATGACTGTGCATACACATACATAATACTCTCACATATAATCTCATAGTTATGTAAGCCATAGTATTAATATCATTATATATGTATCGTCATCCGTAGATATTCTAAGTCCATCATTTCCATCCGTTATCGGGGGCCCCACCGCGATACCCGGTTGCGTCACGCCCCCATCTCGGGATTCCGAACTCATTCCATTCGGAGCGTTACCATTTCCAAGTCTCCATATATTATACCATTACTATATCTTAGTCTAGTTCATTTAAGTATTTGTGTTACTTTGCATTATTCCTTTATTAATAAATTCAGTGTTAATCATTAACCGAGTCTCGCTATTCTCAATCCAGTCCAACGCGAGTGAAGTGCATCGCGATTAATCGTTATATTAATTATTACTGTAAATTCCCTCGCTGTGCCACCAGGTAGTCTCGACAGTTGAGCGGAAGATTCACGCATGAACCTCTGCTGTTAGCTCACCTCGTTAATTGTTAACTGAAAGCACTCCATTCCGCGTAGTGCTGGAAGAAAATACCAGCTTAGACGCCTTGCCCGCGAGTACGAGGCAGACGTCTTTAATTATCGGTTTAGTCCGTACGTCGGTGTCCGCTCGATTCCGTTAATCATCCGCGAGACCGTGCATCTCGCGAAGGTAAGGATCGTGACAGGACCGCCCCCATCGCAGCCGCGTGCAACACGAAAGGAAGCCAGAGCTCCGGTCCCGATAAAAGGGCCGGCCGTAGTAGACAACCGAGACTATACTCGACGACTATACCGACTAGTCACGACGACGGCTGTTACTGGAGAGAGATTTCGGGAGTGTAACGGCAGCGAAATAAGCCATGACTTCGGGCACGCAGAGTCAAGAGGGGCGACTCTTTCTTGCCGCGCGCCCGCGGCTAGTGCCGGCGACGCTATTGCTGCGGCAAGGTGTGGAAACAGATGTAGCCCCTACATCCGCCTGCCGACCACGACATTTCCAGAATACCTGAGCGAGACCCGAGAAAGCAGCTGTACGCTAAGGTCAACGCTCAGCGTCAACGATAGGGTCATAAACGAGCAGCGTAGGTAGGGGCCGTAAACGCGACGCGTTGAACCCCCGAGTCATACGATGGACGTACGTGTCGCGTGGACCGAAAGTCAGTACGATTTAACAGCTTACGTCTTTATTCCGCGTTGGAGTCCGCAATCCCTTTTTAAAAACAACTACAAATATTATACAATTATTAAATAACAATGAATACTTATATATGGCATTTATGGGAATAAAATATTAATCATAACCTAATGAAAAAATAGTATTTTATAATTGCATCTATCGATATTAGATATTTTTTTTTAAATTCATTCACACTGTATGTACGTGCGTAGACGGAAAAGATCGTTCGACTTTTCTCACATCTATCACTCCTGCTCGGTTACTTAAAACCTTGCTAGGTAGTTCCTTTTAATTGTGAGGTGTTTTTAATGGTAAGGGAATGGTACAACTTGTCGATAACAATAACTTGTGTTTTAATTACGACGACTGTACAAAGATATGAATAGTTAGATACAAGTTGAAGACTGAGTGAAGATTTTCTGAAGACTGAGTGAAGATTTTCTGAAGACTAAAGACTCGCACGCAGAAATGGGTATTTAAGAGATGTGGAATTGCTGGTGGAAGTAGTAAAAATGGTAGGGGGAGAAACATGGGGGTGAGTAGTTTGAAATTGTCCAGACGCTGTCTTAACTTTTCATGTGCCCGGAAACTCGTGGAGAAAATGGGACGAGTGTCCCGACGTTTTGGTCTCAAGAGTCTTCGACTCTTAGCTTAATTTA
>JAQQRO010012137.1:0-29322 GCA_028454255.1 Halictus ligatus
ATACAAGTCACCAACCTCCTCTAGGGACGCTCGCCACATAAGGGCCATTCGGTCTAAGACAACGACCCGTGGCAAAATTGTATAGAGAATAATCCGATAGGAAGCACGGTACGAAACAGTCGGAATAGCCACTGACGCGCGCTGAACCGACTGACTCGACCGAAATTGTTGCGTGCGCGTATTCTATTATGTGCTATAGTGAAACCCGCACTTCGCTATGTTTAGGAGTAGACTGTATTAAATGATTGTTGAGCCGGAGAGTCAATTATATATAGTTTATTTCAAGCGAATCTAGGATCGAAACTTAGAAGATGTGTACAAGAGTGACCTAATGCAATGAAATGCGATAAATGTTGCGATATTTGCGATAAATGCGTTAAAAATGTGATAAAAATGTGATAATAATGTGATGCTTCCGCCGCTCCGTCTTGCTATTTATATGGTACGCCGGGGCGCTTACAAAACTGATCTAAGGATGTTGATTGGCTGGAGAGTGAGGGTGGAGCCAACAAACCGTTGACCAGAATGTTCAGAGTGGGAGTAGGGATTATAAAATAAATGGGAAATCCCGAAATTTCCTAACGGTTTTCGCCGCGCGACAGCGTATCTGCGAATGACGCACGCAGGTATGCTTCTAATTCTTATGGCTAGGGCCTAAGACCCTGTGGTACATACTCATAAAAAACTAAATCCTTGGCCTGCAACGGTTCTCGGACACTATTGCCTCTAACGGATTTCGCTACGCGACAGAACTGTCGACTCGGCGCCGCGCGGTCAATAGCACGCGCGCTTATGGCCGTAAACCGCCGCGACAACAGACCAACCGGTGGGGCTATTGGAACTTAGAGCGAAAAAGGTATACAAATTTTTTTTGTAAAATATAATAAGTTTTAACATTTCTATGTTATTTTACACAAAATATCCAACTTTTTATAGACTTTCTCCTAAGTCCCACCGCTACGAGTAAACTTTTTCCGTATCGGTCCTAAACGATTTTCGACGTGATATCGCTGTAATGTAAACAGTTTCTAACAATATATATCATAACACCAAACTCGCTACTACTATTATTTACCGAGTTATTAGCAAATGATGGACAGAGATGTACAACTCCGTTGGACGTTTTTTGGACGAAAATTTTTCTAAGACCCACCGCTAAGGGGAATGTCACGTTCTCATGCATAATTGCATGGTAATTCTGACAGTTGGAGTTCTGACGCTCCTGGCTCACGCTCAACGCGGCCATGCCCACCACCGCACTTTCACTGTAGCGCTATATGTCTGAGCAGTACTGCGTTCTCTCTCGCACCCATGACCAGCATTGGCGAGTAGCTCTGTTTTTGTCTAGCGCACTGTCAACTACCTTCGCTCGCACTTGTTACCAACATAGGGCGTAGTGCTATCCTTTTCCAACGCATAGTCGCAGAAACCATGCGTTCTCCCTCGCACACGTTACCAGTATAGGGCGACGTGCTATACCTTATTATCTCGCACGGACAACCGTTATGCTTTCTCTCGCACTCGCAAGCAACATCGGGCGATGTGTTTTTCTCTTATATCGCACGGACAACCAATGCTTTCTGTCTCTCTGACACATAAGCATGATAGGGCCTTATGCCTATCCTTTTTTCGCACGAGACTTCTCGGTGCTTTTTTCGTCGGACGCACTGGACCACTTTCATCCCTCTTATACACACGGATGCTGCAACCCTCTCTTTCTCAAGCCAAGTTTCTTTTCCTGAATGTAGATGGCTTTTTCGCCAACTCTTTTCCCGAAAGAGAAAATGAACGGACCCCTATGTAATTACGCCACCACTAAAAAATCTCGAAGTTTCATCCAGCATCCGCCAGATGCCTTCTGCCCGCATCTCGGTTTTCTCGCAGCTAAAGATGTACCGTAGTACGGATAAATAGCCTTACACAGCATGCGAAAATCGGAAATGACTCTAACAAGCATCTTGCTTCTTGAAATTCCTCGGCGATTCTAAGTGAAATCTGGTGCATGTCTCTAGCACATTGTGAGCTGAAGTCGTCGTTACTACACTGACGTCGGTGCGGCACTTCGTACGGCTTAAGCCTTTAATTCTCTTACCTGAAATACCTGCAGTCACGGATGAATCTTAACCCTTTGATTCACACCCACGGAGACGAGTCTGTTTATACCGGGTGTGCGTGAGATTCTGTTTCCGAATGCGTTCGTATGCGTGGTACGATTTTACGCAAGAATTCTTTGGCTTCGCTGTAGCTTATTCGCGTTTCTCGTGTTGTAAAATGCGTTATCTTTTCCTTTTCCGTTTGTGCTTGAACGCGTGTCGTACCGACATCGTTAGTATTCAGAGGTCTAGGTGCCCTTGGCGAGCGTTACTTTTTCTTTTCGCGGACAGTGCGCGCTTCGCGTCGTATGATTCGGGCTTTATTCCAGGACGTCGTGTCCTTCACGCGCAGTTTTTGCCTGCGGTTGCTATTCACGTTCCGCGTCGTTTCATTGCGAGCTGCTATTGTTCGTAACCTTGCGCTGTCTTTGACACGTCGAGTTGATGTTGTGTTGTCGCGACCTTTGCATATCGGTTTTTCTGGAATTTTGGCATTGCTATTGTTTGTCGTCGCTATTGCTGTAGTCGAGTTGAAGTGCGTGCGACCGCCATATTTTTTCTCTTTGTCCGTTCGGATTTGCGATTTCATGATGGCCGACGGTTCGCCTATTCCCGGTACGTGTGATTCATCAGACCCGCTCGGGGTCGTTGAGAATTACCGCATCCCGAAGATGCCCCCTTTTTACAAGGGCGATCCAGCACTCTGGTTCGCCCAGATCGAGGGAACAATGCGATCGACGCGGATTACATCCGGGGCCACGATGGGTGACACGGTGCTCGCGGCGATAGACTGCGATGTAGTCACTTGTCTGAAGGACTTAATCCTGCTAGACCTTCGGCCTCGGACATCTACAACCAGATTAAGAGGCGCATTATTGCGACCTATGGGCCGTCTGAGGAGGCCAACTTCCGCAAGTTGTTAAAAGGGGAGGTTTTGTCTAATGGCAAGCTATTCCTTATACTGAATCGTTTGCGTAATTCAAACGACGGCTCTTGCTATGATGCCGACATACGATTTATATTTTTAGAGCAGCTCCCTCCACGCCATCAGCTTTTATCAGAAAAATTTTTATCAGAAAAATTCGACGAATGTGTTGAGAGAGGTTTCATGCAAAAATAATGAAAAAAAAAAAAAAATTACGACATTCCATCGGGATTGTCTCACCGATATACCTGACCTTGCACAATGTTACACCCTTCGGCGGTCTAGCTTCTGGGTCTTTCGACAGTCAGCCTGGCCGTTCGGTGTGCCGGTCGTTGGGTGTAACATGGGTCAGGTACATCTGTGAGACAATACTAATGCAATGTCATAATTTTGTTTTCATTATTTTTTCATGAAACCTCTCTCAACACATTCGTGGAATTTTTCTGCTAAAAATGACACCAAACATAGCATAATTTTCATCATATTTACTATACATTCGTACATTTTTTTGAAGCAACGATGTTTCAGATTTCAGAGAATGATTGTGTTTTGCACTTTATTTACAGGACAGTTCTTTCGTCTTCGGCGAGACAGTGTCGTGAGAGTGCCAATTTATGACACCCTTCAGTGTCAATGTCACGGCGCGGGCCACCGGCACAAGATGATAATTCGCAACAGGTTGATTTCGACCATTAGAGTTATAGAAATCTAATTTTTACTGAAAATATTTAGAATGCGTTCACTTCTATCTAGAGATAAAAACTAGAAAAAAATCAATTGTTTAAATGTACTTTGTCAAATTATTTGTTACATTTCGCAAACAATAATTGTTAGGGATTTTTTAGGGATTCAGCATTTTAGGTTGATCTTTTTATCTAGTGCGAACCATTACTGAAAATTCACATCACTGTATTATCAAGAAATGGGCTGCGGAATTCCAGACCCTTGCAACCCGCGTAGGCACACGTACACGCCGACCAGGCGGTGTGTACGGCAGTGTCATCAACGTTGTTGCGCCGCGCATGCTCCTATAGAGATCGGGAACAGAGTACAGCGCTCGTAGCGAAAAATGCCGGAACTATATTTTGATGAAAAACTCAATGATCCAATTTTTCTGGGTTCCATACTGGGTAAGCATACAACGTGATTGCCGTTGCATTGAGATCCTATATGTTCCCGCTAGGCGGCAAAGGTAGTACGAACTCTATACGAGCTCTAAATCTCTCGATATTTACGATAATATCACTCGACAAGCAGTATGCTGCTAAATATTGCAAATTGCTAGATTGAACTTTTATCTAACGCTTTTTACTACAGAACAGTACTATCTTTGCAGTATTAAAAAATGAAAGCGGGAATCCCGTGTCCTTGCAAATGTACGTGTGGAACTAGGGACGCACCCACACAATCTTGAGCCGCGTGGCCAACGCCTTAAGGGAAGGCTTAGTACGTAACAGGCCAATATTTTTGGTGACAGTGCGGTGGCTTTTCGTTACAATTTCGAGGACCCCCCCCCCCCGACACGAAACGAGTAAGATTAGGAGGTTTTTGGATACTCGCGTTTTAAAAAATAGAATCATTAAAAATGCCGATTACACGGTCTCAAAACCTCGGCGAAACTGAACTCGACATTCTGACGAAACAATTGAAATCCAGAGAAAAAAGATTAATGGAACAAGAAGAATAATTTAAAGCAACACAAAGAAATTTCGAGGAATTCTTAGAAGGGGAAAGACAGAAAATTGTAAAAGATGAGGGAAACAAATTAATCGAGCTGCAATCCATTATAGGAGAAATGAAAACGAAAATATCAACTCTAGAGGCACAGATCGAGGAAACACCAACAGTTATTAAAATTCCATATAGTCCGATTAAAAAATTTGGGTCACAGCCACAAACATTCTCCCTCATGCTCCACGAAATCATATCGGAAATTCCAACTTTCTCCGGCACTAATTTGTCGATCGACAGGTTTTTCCAAGCCTGCCGACGAGCACGGGACGCCCTTTCACCGGATCAAGTGCCAGAATTAGTAAAAGCAATACGGACGAGAATATCTGGCAGAGCTTATTGTATTATGGAGGAGGAAAAATTTCTCACAGTAGATGCACTTTTATATTCACTTCGGATTAAGTTGCTACCTCAGAAATCATCATATTTTAAAGGCGGATTACTCTCTGTTATATTCAAGAATCCAACGGAACACATAATAGATTATATACAACGGGTAAAGAATTTAAACATTTCGATGCGAAATGCGGAGCGACAGGAAGATCGAGCACCGGATCTCGACATAATTCATCAATTCACACTACAATGCTTCGTCCGTGGTTTGCCTTCCACGATGCAAATTTTATTGAAACTTACAGGATACAGGACCCTTCTCGACGCGTACAACCACACGATAATAACCTCGAACGAAATGGAACAGGAACAGGCTCGCTTGAAAGTTTCATTGAATTCCTCAGCACTACCGTTTATTCCCCGAAACACAATGCCTCCCAGAAACATGCAGAATTCTCGACCTGCCCCTGCACCCTCTAAACAATGCAATTATTGCAATTGACTCGGGCATATCCCCTTCTAATGCTTCCGGAACCCCCAAAATAGGCAACACGCCTCGGGAAACCGCGAGAATCTCCCACCAACAGACGCTCGGCGAGAGAAAACCCCAGAGCGTCCGGCACGTACTATTTAAGAATCGAAAGAACATTCCACATGAAGGGTAATTTCGATGCTGTCATCATATTAGACCTGGCACCCCCTATAGGTAAAACTGAATTTCTCATTGATACAGGAGCAGAACTGAATCTAATAAAGGAAAATCGAGTAAAGACAATTCCACTAAAAAAATACAAAATTTTAAAATTAAGTGGCATTACTCCCCAAGTTGTAGAGACGTTAGGATCTCTGAAAGTTCAAATTCATAACAAAGATCACGTTTTTCATGTGGTCCCAGATGAGTTCCCCATACCTTATCCCGCGATCTTAGGATCCGAATTCTTACAAAAATCTCATGCCACCATTTCGTATCAAAATCGTTGTCTCTCGCTCGGTTCAAAACAGATTCCCTTCTCTGATCCTCTTAAAATAATCGTGCCAGTGTTACGAGCCAGGGCTGCGAGCAACGCGAGAGGCCGGCGAGGGGTTGTTACCCCAAGAATATGGATTCAAAATTGGAAATCTTTGTTAATCTAAATTTATCATTAGCAAGCCTCGTAACTTATATAATTTAATTGATACAATCCGAGCGGTAAGATTGTATCGTGTGGGAACGTTCAATTATTAGATTAGGATGTTTGACAATGATTAAGGGTTGTAATTTACGCGAGTTAACGAACAAGACAATTTATTCTGGATTCGAATAGCTTACAATTGTGATTGTTGTGTCGCGAGTGAAAGGTAATAAATGTACAATTATAGAAATCGATTACCTTTGTTGCACGGTGTTGACGCACTGGCAATGCGGGGTCGGAGAGCAGTTGTTGAAGGAAAAATAGCAACTCCACTAACTAACGGCTTATATAAGTTAACGTTGATACAAAAGGGACTTGAACCCGATCTCACCAGAATTTAGCCCGATACTAGTAACGCGACGTGACTTCACGATTGATATACCGCGACCGGACCACTTCTTGTTCTCAACAGAACCGCGTCTCGACTGAACCAAAGAGAATGAAAATGAACGGGTTTATATACCCCAAAAATGAGGGAGCAATGTGTATGTATTATTGTACGATCGCGTACTCGTATTGACGTTTCTGGTGAGTTTAAGGTTTGCAGCTGGATCTTTGTTTAAAGGGGTAAAAACGAAGGGTTAGCCAGGATGTTTCCTATCGAGAACTATCTTGACAAAATATTCCAGAAGGGAATGTTTTGAGGATTTCCATATTAGGAAATCGTACGGTGATGCCCATGCTCTGTGCCAGTTGCGTCCAGCCGGAGTAGGGTCATTAAACAAAGGGGCCTGTTGGGACGCTTTTCGTTCTCAGAAGAGAGATTAGAATGTCTAAACGAAAATGAATCAAAGAGAAACGTCTCCATACGTAACACCAGCTAGAAGCATAACAACAATTCCAGTATTCATAAAGAATCCTCAGATAGAAATTGGTTATATCCCTCGGCTGCTTATTGGACTTAACATTTTTGCAGGAGACTGCGTGGTTAAAAATACAAATGGACACGCCCTGATAAAGATATTTAATTCATCGGATTTAGAGTTTGACGTGATAATTCCCTATTTAAACCTGGTAGAAATCGAGACTATTGAAAACTCCCAAGAAAAGGAGGAGAAACCCTTAACCCATTGTTACAACGTCAACTCGATCTCGGAAAAACTTAAAGAAATTTTTAAACAAGTAAGCACTTCTCATTTGAATAAAGAAGAAAAAGAACATATCGAACAATTAATTCAAGAAAACCACGAAATTTTATTTCTGCAAGGATGATGAGATACCTGCAACAAATTTAACCTCTCATAAAATTGTTTACCGTAGATAGCAGCCCCGTAAATATTAAACAATATAGATTTCTCCCTATACATAAACTAGAGATTCACAAACAAATTTCGGAATTGTAAGAGCAAAAAATTATAGAGAATTCTTCGTCTTCGTACAACTCTCCCGTCTGGATAGTTCCCAAAAAAATCAGTTCTCTTCAGGAACACGCGATAAAGTTTAACAAATTAGCTAGTCAATTAATATCCGCTAATCTCCGCCTTCAACCCAAGAAATGCAAATTTCTATGTAGAGAAGTACATTACTTAGGTCATGTAATCTCAGAATCAGGCATCAAACCCGACCCCAGTAAAATCTCCGCTATAAAAATTTTCCAACACCCCGTACACCACGTAATATTAAACAGTTTTTCGGGCTTAGTGGATACTATCGCCGATTCATACAAAATTTTCCTGGAGCATCAAAACCACTCACTTCACGTCTTAAAAAAGGCACAAAATTCCGTTGGCAGGAGGAACAGGAAAAATCGTTCACAAATTTGAACAAAGCACTTTGTAAACAACAGATTCTCAAATATCGGGATTTTAACAAACAGTTTATAGTAACCACAGACGCTTCTAATCACGCCATCGGAGGAATTCTTAGTCAGGGAGAATTACTCAACGATTGAGAAAGAACTCCTCGCCATAGTTTATTGCACACAGCACTTCCGTCTGTATTTGTTCGGTACACAATTTCTTTTAATCACAGATCACCAGCCACTGGTCTGGCTGCATAAAGTAAAAGATCCTACGTCCCGTCTCGTCCGGTGGCGACTAAAATTTGCCGAGTTCGAATACCAAATTAAATATAAAACGGGAAAGATAAATAACAACGCATATGCCTTGTCCCGTAACCACCAAGTACTAATAACGAATGCTCGTGAGGATGAGGAAATGGACGAGAGTCCGTGGGCAGGCTTGGACTTAGACCGTCGTGAGATAGGTTAGTTTTACCCTACTGATGACTAGTCGTTGCGATAGTAATCCTGCTCAGTACGAGAGGAACCGCAGGTTCGGACATTTTGTTCACGCACTCGGTCGAGCGGCCGGTGGTGCGAAGCTACCATCCGTGGGATTATGCCTGAACGCCTCTAAGGCCGTATCCTTTCTAGTCAAAGGAGGCAACGATATTTCCTAAGGAGTTTCGTGTGGGTCGAAAGGCTCAAAACAATGTGACACTACTAGATGGCATGGTCCTCGTGGCCGGTCATCGCACGGGCCCCATTTTGCCGTACGGACGTCTTTGTACCCGTCGTCGGGATCTCTCCGGCACGACGGACACGGCGTTCTAACGGTCGATCATGGGTACTCCAAGTTCGACGTCGAGACTCGGAATCGTCTGTAGACGACTTAGGTACCCCTCCCCTCCTCCCCAAATCCTCCTTACTTCCAACATCGGAAGATTCGACGGAATGGTCGACAACATCACCCTGACCAGTCGACCGATACGCCAGGAACGGCATTCGACAAAATCTCCATGGACATGGTAGGACCATTGCCAGCCACAAACAAACACAATAAATGCCTGCTAACAATACAGGATCTATTAACTAAATATTCTTTGGCAATTCCTATCCGGGATGGATCTGCAAGAACCGTCGCTCAAGCATTCCTAATAAATTTCATATATAGATTTGGTACACCAAAATGCCTTTTAACCGATAGAGGAGGAAACTTCACAAGCTCGATAGTCAGGCACTTTTTGAGGAAATTTAAAATTCAACACGTCTGTACATCTCCTTACTATGGCCAGACAACGGCTCACTTGAAAGAGCTCACCACGTCTTCATCGAATATCAATCAATTTATTATCGTTCCCCTAAGGGTTACAATTTCTTAAAACACATTTCGTCTCCTCCTTCCATCCTTGTTCCGCTCTTATCCTACCTTAACCTAAAACGCATAGAACCGCAACAACAGAAACAAAAAACCGAAAAAAAAAGAAAAAAACTAGACTCGCAAGCGAGAGAGAGAGAGATGATGCCGTCCCTAACTTAACCTAACTTAACTCAACTTAACCTAGAACAAATATAAAAACTTAACATATCTCTCACTCACCCCTCCGTTCACACACACACACGCACACCAACACCTCCCCTTCCCTGCGCAAGCGGACCCCCTCTTCCGGTCGCTCCCCATTCATCCCTGACCTTCCTTTGTCCCCTCCCTCCACTCTTCCACCCCCCTCATCCACTTCTCCCCTCCCCCTTCATCCTCCAACACCTCCCACATACTCTCTAGCCATCCTGTTTCCTCATCCATCCTCATACACTCTTCCCACACAGTGTTCCCATTCAGAATCCCCCACCCCCTCTCCTCTAAATACCCACACAACCTCCTTCCTTCTACATTCACCCTCTCATCCTTGGAACTCTTACTCCCCTTCTCATTTCCCTCTTCCTCCCCTCCTATCCCACTCCCTTCCCTCCCCGTCCTCGCATTAAAATCCCCCCCATAATCACCCTCACCCTTCCTTCTTTACCTTCCATCCAGTCACCCAACACCTCCAATTTCTCCTGCAAGTCCCCATTTACATATACCCCGATCACCTTCCACCATCTCCCCTCTATCCTCATCTTTATGGCCATCACCCCTCCCTTCCCCCTTCCACTACCTCCCCCACCGTCTCAATCTCCTTTCTTATTCCCAATACCATGCCCCCCTTAGCCCTCCCCATCTTTTCCTCTCTCCTTGCCCATTGCTTTTCCCATACACACCCTTTTTCAGCTTACCCCTAATCTGCTCCCAACCTCTCTCCTCTAACCACGTCTCCATCATCATAATCACATCCCACTCCTCCAACCCTTTCCAGAAGTCCTCATCCTTGTTTTTCAATCCCGCCACATTCCAGAAAGCCACCTTAACCCCCCTTCTTCTTCCTTTTCTCCCCTCCATCTTTTCCCCCTCCCACCCCTTTACCTCCCCTGCCCGTTTCCTTGCTTACTTATCCTACCCTCCTCTATTTCGTCCCATTGCCTCAACTCTCCATTCACCCACATTTTCATGTACCCCACCTGTACATTCTTTCCAACCCCTCTCTCCTTCTCCGCTTCCCTTTCAATTTTCCACCTCGCTCTCCTCTCCTCCTCCGTCAAATCGTCATCTACCCTTTCCTTTCTCCCTTTCAACTTACTCCTCTCCCTCATCACCATCCTTTTCCGCTCCTTGTCCTCCAACTTCACTAGAACCATCCCCCTCCCGTCCTTCCCCATCCTTCCTATATTTCTTATTTCCTTCGTACTTCATACCCATCACCTCCCACACCCTTTTTATCTCCCTTTCCGTGCCCTCACACTCCGTTTTTACCCCCTTATTATCACGTTATTTCTCCTCTCCTCCCTCTCTTTCCTATCCTGTTTAACCTCCATCCTCCTTATCCTCCGTCTATTTTCCTCTATATCCCCATTCCCCATCCGATCTTCTGCCCCTTCTCCCCCCTTTACCCACCCTTCCATCTCTGCCCTCTCCATCTTTCTCTCTATTCCTTCCATTCTTTTCTCTAGCCTCTCCCTCCTTTCCACCTCTTCCCTCCTTTCCTCTTCCCACTTCTCTCTCTCTTCTTCTCCCTTCCCTCTCCCTCTCCAATTCCTCCCTCATCTCCGTCAACTCCTCCTTCATTCCCCTCATCCCCTCTTTTATTTCTCTTATCTCTGCCATCTCCTCCTTCAATCCCCTCATCCCCTCTTTTATTTCTCTTATCTCCGCCATCTCCTCCTTCATTTCCCTCATCCCCTCTCTTAATTCTATCACCCCTATCGTCAAATCCCTAATCATATCCCCCCAAACCTTACTTACTCCTTCCTCCTCTTTCCGCTCTTCCTTCGGCGACCTCTTTGTCTTCGCACTTTTTTAAAAAATTCCCCTTTCCCCTTCCCCCTCGTCATCCCCATCCTCCCCTAGGTCCCTCCCTCTTTTCTTCCAAAGGTTATCGAACCTGCTCCCACTACCTCCTCCTCTTCCCCCTACCTTTCCCTCGGCCGTCGGCCCTCCCCCTCACCTCTCTCCACCTTCTCACCTCCTGCTTCCTCTTTTCCTCTACTACTCATTTCTTCCTCTTCCTCTCCCTGCACTATCCTCCTACTACTACTGCTCTTCAAATTTCCCGCTTTCCTCTTACCTCTAACACCACCATGCGGCACCACCTATCACTCCCATTCTCTGCTGCCGCGCTCGCCTCCCGAGGTTCCCGCCAACCTAACCTCCAATACCTCCTCACTTCCACCTTTCCCACACCTTCAACCCAACCTTCTTTCTGTTTGCCTTTACTTTTCCTACCTACCCCTACTTTTCTCGCTCTCTTTTCCTACACTCTCTCACCTCTCACACCTCTCACTCTTCCCTTTCTCACACCAAACTCTCTCCACACACACTTCACCCGTCAGCCTATCCCTCGACCGGAAAAGGAAGTCCTTTTCATCGAATATCTAAAGCAGTATATTGGCAATAAAAACCAATGGGATGATTGCATAGACGCTGCAATCTTCTCGTATAACACTAGTATACATGAGGGAACGAAATATAATCTTCGGAGATATTGCAGGACCACCTCTCACAAATCAAATATTAGACGAACAAACCGAAGAAACTTATGAAACCCGCCTAATAGAACATATAAAGTACAGAGCCAGAAACAACTTAATATCAGCCAAGCAAAGATCGAAATTTTACTACGACAGGAAAATCATTTCGCAACAATTAAAAAATCAGAGACAGCGTTTTTACGCTGGCCTTGAGGAAAAACAAATTCAGACAATAACATACCTAATGACAATATTAAATTATACATTAAATGGAAACCGAGGATAATACATATGGACAGATGCAGAATTTCGAGGATTCTAACTCCCCTGGAGCGTCGTGTGAAAATTAAAAATTCTGCGAATTTTTAATTTTTCTTCCAGGAGGGAGGTGTCACGTTCCCATGCAATTTTTATGCAGACAACGTGACGATTTCACCGAAATAGTCTAGAAACTGCACTCTCGACGTTCCTGCCTGACGCCGAACGCGGCCAATCCCCACCAACTACCTTTCGACGACCCTGGTGCTGTCTCTCTCTATCCAATGCCGAAGTACCTCCCTCTCTCGCACCCACGGTCAGCATAGGCTTGCGTTCTCACTCCCAAACGCGGCTATCGCTTTCTCTCTCCCACCCGCATTCAGTATAGGCCAGCGTATCATTCACCACAAGCGTTCCCGTTACGTTTCATTCACACCAGCGTTTCCGTTATGTTCCTGTTACGTTCCCATTCACAAACGTATCGCTACGTTCTCTTTCGCACCCATAGAGCCTGCACGATGCGTTCTCGCTCTTACTCGCATGCTTCGCGTTTACCTAGAGTCTTGCGCCTATTTATAATAACAATACGAATAATACTGTAATATACACTCGCATGCTTCGCACTTACCTAGAGTCTTGCGCTTAATTATAATAATTATAATATATATAACACTTAATTATAACACTCATCTAGAGTCTCGCGCTTGTTTATAATAATATTATTTATAATTATAATACTTACTTTTACTGCGTTTATTCCTAATAATCATTTAGAGTCTTGCGACTACCTTTAACATAATATTAGCACCTCGCGCTTATTTACAATTCAATATTTATATTTATACTTCACTTTGAATGTTGCGTTGCCTATGTAACGTCCGGTCGTACGCACACAAGAGAGTCTTTCTTTCGTGCAAACGGCCAACGTAATTTACGATTCTCCTTCGACGAAGCTATTTTTGAGTGGACACTTTCCAGACCTAGTCGAAGTATGTTTATTAGAGTTTTGTCCCAAAGTCCTCAATAACAAACTGAGATCGTCATAAATCAAGAGACGAACTGAAGGGCACTTGAAGCAGACCCAACGGTCTATCGACACTTGGGTCAGCCGTGGGTGGCCCGGAGGAAAGTCCCATCGTTCCCTCCGCTCACCTCGTCGTTCCGAAAACAAATACGCCAAGGGCGGAAGGAATAGGGGTGAGATAAAGAAAAAGAACAGCTCTGATTGGAAGGACCTAAAGCGTGGGTTAGCCAATCAGGTTTGTTTAGGATTTTTGCCAGGGCAAATGAAGGCGTTAAAGAGAGAGTCGGTCGATAGTCTTGAAGACAGTCTTCCAGAGACACGCTCCGAAATACGGTCGTCGAGTCGTCCTGGGGAGACAACGTCATAAACCGCGAGACCCGCGAATGTTAGTCCCATTGTACATACACGAAATAAACACGGTCAACAGTATTAGCACTGTTCATTTATAAAGACTCCTACCCACACCTATAATTAATACTTATAAATACCTACCTTGCATCTATTTTTACTTAATACACATCTTATGCGTTTTCCTATAAATTAACATGAGCCTACACCTTCTTATACTTATTTATAATTACGTTGCGTTTTATTATAAGTTAATGCTTACTTTACCTTTGCGTTACCAACACCTTGCGCTTACCAACAATCTAATAATTACTCTCAGTCTTATGCTTGCCGTCAGCTTCTCGGTTACCTACAGTGTAAATATTATCTACAGGCTCACATTTACCATTAGCTTCTCTCTTACCCACAGTCACGCCATACTTTGCTCGAGCTCAGTAACGACATCTCAGAGATCAGAGAATAACTCAGAAATAGCGCTATCTCTTTCGCACCCGTAGCTCCGATACCTTTCAACCGCATTCATTCAAACTTATCATATTGCGATCTTTTTCGTCCGCACTAGCTTTTTTTATCATTCGATCCAATGACCACTTCGGCTCTCGCCCACCATATCAAAACACTTTTAGTTTCTCTTTCATCGACTAGATGGTCAAGGACCTTAGTCCTTTTCGCACAAGTATAAATGTTCGATGGTCCCCATAACTACGCCTGGCTGAGAACACAGAAATCGGAAGAAAATCTCTTACAAGCACTGTGATTAGAGTCTCTACCCCAGCAACTACGAACAGCTCTTGGCGCGTGTCACTAGCACGAGGAAGCAGTCATATGTAGGCGCTGTCCCTTTATTCATTTACACTCTCTTCTCGCGTAAAACTGTAATGAACGGCGTAGTACCTATCTCTCGCAAGACGAAGAAGAAGCACGAGAAGAATAAGACAAGGCGTGGAGGAGGACGCCGCTATCAAATCAACAAGTTAAAGAAGCTGTTCTTCTAATACAGTCCGAAGAAAGAAGAAAAAGAAGCCGAGGAAGCCACCTCATTGCGAGCATTCTAGACTTTAGTCAAGCAGGTAGAGTCTGACCCACGAATTAATTATTACTCTAACAAGCTGTTCCCCGCCCTCCCTGCTAAGATAAAATTCTAATTTAAGTGTAAATATAACTGTTTGAGAGTGGCGCACGTGAGCGCCATATTGCCTCACCGCGAACCACGCCACGGCTGGCGCGATCCCGCCGAAACGTGAGCGAAAAACATCTGCCGACGAGATTCGCGCTGGAAATAGGCGAGACACGCGATTGGCCCTAACCCAGTCTCGATCCTTCTGGAATGTTCTGGACCAGCCGGAACCACCGGTGCGTGATAAACTCACCGAAGGATCAAGACAAAAAAAGCGAGAGAGAACAACGAGCTTTTCTCCGCTCTCTGTTCCGTATTCGCTCAGCTGATCGTTGCGCAATCGCTCTGACAGGTTTAATTTTCAAACACGTGTCTCAACATTCACTTATTCAAATCATATTCTACACATCTTTCGGCAACCACTGTGAAAATTGTGCGAAAACAATACAGTTTAATGTATCATAGATCGGTAAATCATCATGTACACCCCCGCCCAAAAGTATGTGGACACTAACCATCTTTATGAAATTTGCGATATATTATGTATACTGTTATTGTTAGACGGTATTTATTGTTTAATTCTGTTACGTACATGTATCTAATGTATTTTAGTAGCATAAAATTAAACAATTTACTTATTTAATTTTTTTAAATAAAAAAAATTCGCCCGGAAAGCCCAATGCTGCGTTATATTTTCTTCTCATCCACGTATCCACCGCGTGCTTTTATAATTGCGTTTACCAGTCGTGTCATCCTGGCTATTAATTTTTTCATTATTTCGCTGTCAATACGGTTCCATTCGGATTGTAAAATTTCCCACAAATGTTTTTCTGATTTTGGACAATGTTTTCTGACTTCTCTATCCAAGCGATCCCATAGTTTCTCTATGGGATTCAAATCGGGGCTTTGGGGTGGCCAATCCATTATTTTTAAACCAGAAGTTTGTTGTAACTGGTGTAAATAGTCTCTACAGATTTTGGCAGTGTGTTTCGGATCGTTGTCTTGCATAAAGGTGAAGTTAATGCCAATTATTCTCTGTCCGGATGGAATCGCCTTCTCAACCAAGATGTTTAAATATGCTTCTTTTTTTAAAATGCCGCCTATTTTTATTAATTCTCCCGTCATGTTGTTCCCAAAACATCCCCACACCATCACAGAACGACCTCCATATTTAACGGTGGGCACCACACAATTGTCATTAAATTTTTCGCTAACTTTTCGACGAACCAAAACACGCCGTTTGGATCCGAACACTTCAAATTTTGATTCGTCGGTCCACAACACTTTTTTCCAATCTTCCAATGACCAATCTTTATGGTGTTTAGCCCACTGAAGTCTTTTGCTTTTATTTTGTGCCCTTAACAATGGTCTTTTTAGTGCAACACAGCCACGAAGACCGCCCTCCGCAAGACGCCTTTTCACCGTTGTCACCGAAATTGTTTCATCCCTGGATTGATTAATTTCTGCAGCTATTTCGGGGGCTGTTTCTCTTCTGTTTCGTTTACTTACAGTTATAATATGCCGATCTTCTGCCTCAGTTGTTTTTCTAGGCCTTCCAGATCTTTTTGCAGAGGAACAAATTCCTGTAGCACCTTACTTTTTAACACTATAATTTACACAAGATTTAGAAACTCCCACTTTTCCTGCAATTTCCCTTATAGAATATCCTTCTTCATGTAGCGTAATTATCTGAAAACGCATTTCTACACTTAATTCCTTGCTTTTTGTGCCCATCGTGTTCTCACAAGAATTCAAAGCGAACTGATGTCGATGGAATAACAGAGCGGTTGCCACGCTCTTATCTACGGTCTTTCCACTCTGGATACTGTTTCTAAATATCGATATTAGTCTTGAGAATGTTTCAGAATGTACTAAAGTGAAGCAGTCATCGTGAAATGAACGAACAAACGTTTATAAACCGCCCGCACGCAAAAGAATATAACGCAGCAATAGGCTTTCTGGGCGAATTTTTTTTATTTAAGGAAATTAAATAAGTAAATTGTTTAATTTTATGCTACTGAAATACATTAGATACATGTACGTAACAGAATTAAACAATAAATACCGTTTAACAATAATAGTGTACATAATACATCACAAATTACATAAAGATGGTTAGTGTCCACATACATTTGGGCGGGGGTGTATCTTCCATAAAGTCCACTCTCGCCTCACATTCAAACCGATCCGTTACACTCCACTCACGCATCCACGCCGCTCAACTCCTTCCTCCAGCAATTTCATTCGCTCAAGCTCACATTCACAGCCACGCATTCCACCGATTTCTGGTCGACCAAGACCGCTCCAATACAATAACCATTTTAGATTTCAAATGTACGTTTTTTTCTTTTTTTTTTTTCTTCGGTTTTAGAAATTGTGTTGGCAATCGGCGGTTGTAAATGTTGCTCCGTAGTGATAGATAGTTGATCCTTGAACGTCTCTGCGCCTTTCATTTTTGAATTAACGAGATTCCCCCCTCTGTCCCTATCTATGGAGACTCATAAGTGCCAAGGTCAAATATCATGGTAAAAATCACCTGGCCACCAACCCCTCTTCCACATGGTGGGACCTGGACACCTTCAGGTGACTAACGGGGCTCTGGTAAAGTGATAGAGCTCTTGCGTGAGTCTTCGCCTCGCGAGAACCGCGGCTCCCGTTAAGGGAGCTCTTGCGGAGTTGTCGTTTCGCGAAGACCGCGGCTCTTAAATGAGCTATTGCATGAGTCGTCGCCCGCGACAACCGCGGCTCTCTCATAAAGAGAGCCCCTGCGGAGTCATCGCCTTGCGATGACCGCGGCTCTCAGGGAGCCCATGGGTGAGTCGTCGTAATCAACGACCGCGGCTCTCACGCGGAAGACTCCCCTCTGCCGCGACGACCCACCGGACACTTCCGGTGGTATGTTGCAGAACGGGAGAAACGCGGGCTTACCTTTTTTTTCGTAAGGAAATGCTTTGCGCATACCCCGACTCCCTGGTGGAAGCCGGGGTTTTGTGGGGCTTCCCCGAAGGGCTACCCACTAAAACCTCACGCCCACCTAAGCTACAGGGGAGGTGCCTGGATCATGCGAGTACTCAACAGGACACCCCACAGCTATCAGACCCGCCCGGTGTCCCCATTCCTGGAGCCTTCGGATTGGGCTTCCCGAGCCCCAGCTCGGTCCATCCACAGCTCCCGGAGTCTTCGTGCCACTCTCGGAGCCGGTGTCCCGAAGGAATCAGCTCCGGCCAGGGCAAGAAGACGCCGCCACCGGAAGGAAGGGCCGTCGGAGGCGCGATCCGGCACGCCCCAACCCTTCCTTTCCCTAAACCCCCCACGAATCCCCCTTGCCTAGGGGAGGGACGGACCGAGACCCCCCACACCGAGACTAATCCCGGGGGTGCCGTCCTATCACGGGGAGGAGCTGTGCTCCCCCGAGAGCCCGGGTCAGCTCACACCACGGGCCCCCAAATCCACCGCCCCGACTGGCGGGGGCACATCAGGGCGCGGGGCGTCTCCCCGCGCCGACCCCACTCCGCCCCCCACTCCTGAGGGGCACACGTCGGCGCTGGGGCCGCCCCTGCGCCCAAATCCTCCTCGCGGAGCCCGGGTCCCGTTCCCGGGCCCGCTCGGCGGCGTCCTTCTGGGACATAACGTCCTCGCAGAAGGAAGCCAGCGCCATCCACGACCCCTCGCTGGCGACCATGTGGTCGACCACGGTCGGCAGCGAGAGGTCCCACCCGCCCACTGCGACTTTAAGGACACGGCGCCGCTCGGCCCTGGCCGGGCACTCCTCTAAGGTGTGCTGGGTCGTGTCCACATCTTCGTCGCAGTGGTGGCACTGGTGGTAGTCGGCTCCCGCCCCATCTTATGCAGGTACTCTCGGAAGCAACCGTGACCGGAGAGCACCTGCGTGAAGCGGAAGGTCAACCTTCCCCGCCTCCTGCACTATGTATCGAATATGGGCAGGAGGGCCCGGACAATCGGACGCGCGGAGGGTGCGAGTAGCAAATGGCAAACATAGTAATCGCTGAAATTGAAGCCCAAAACAGGACTATTACCCAGGACCGTGCAGAAATAGAAAATCTGAAGAAAGAGTTCGCAAGCAGTCTAGAGGAACTGAAAGCAGGAGCCCAACTTCTCCAAAAAGCCAGGTCCATAGACGACAAATACAACAAGCTATCTGAGAAATTAGATAGCTTGTTGGCAAAGAGACAACCCCCCGCCCAAAGCAATCAATTCACAAAGCCTATCTCCTACTCAGATATTACAAAGACGAACCGCAACACAAGGGTCGTCACAAAAAAGATGGAGGTAAAACAGGCAAGGCCAGTGGCAGCGATCTACCCTGGAAAAGGAAGCAATATCTCCAACAGTGAGGAGACTAGGAAAGCTCTGGCGGATTGTATCAATCCAACACAGCAGAATATCAGAATCCAGAACATACGGAAAATCGGCAATTCCGGCATTCTGATAGAGACACAAACGCAAGAGTACCTTGACCAAGTCCTCAAGAGCCAAAAACTCCAAGCAACGATGGAGGTTGGTCCCGTCCCAAAGAGGAGACCTAAGATAATAATTCTAGAAGTTCCCTCGGGAACCTCCGAAGCCGAACTCCTCAAGGCAATAAAAAGCCAAAACCTTGAGCGGAACAAAGAGAACAGCACAGAGAAGGAGTTCAAACTCCTGTTCAAAACGGGACGAAAAGATAAGGAAACCACAAACTGGGTGGCAGAAGTCTCCCCCGAAACCAGGAAAATCCTCCTCGGAAAGAATCGGGTCTTCGTAGGCTTCTATGCTTACGGAGTGAGGGACTTCATAACAGTCAGCCGATGCTACAAATGCCAGGCATTTGGGCATATATCTAAGCATTGTAAGGCGAAAGTCGATACATGCGGCCATTGCGGCAACGACGGGCACCAATATAAGGATTGCCCAAACAAGACAGGCGAGCCCTTATGTACAAACTGTAAAAGAATGAACAAGCCAGCAAACCACGGGTCTAGAGAGCAGTCTTGCTCGACATACAAGCACGCACTGGAAATCAGTCTCAGTCGAACAGACTTTGGCAACGATTCCACAAGGACGAATCATGGATAGTAACATAGATCCACACAACGTCTCAGACACTGAACACACCCGACAACATAACACAAAACCCAACAAAATGAACATAGCCCAAATCAATGCCAGGAACTCCAGAGTTGTCATGGAGGAACTAAGGAACATATCTAAGAAAAAGGACATTGCCCTCCTTGCCATACATGAGCCCTACTCATACACTAATACCTATAACATCAACACCATGGGAACAAACGTTAAAGTAATAATAGACACCAAGCAATTCTCCAACATTGCCACAAAGAACTCGACCAAAAGTGCAGTAGTAGTCTTTAACCCAGATTTCACTGTACTGAAAAACTGGAACAATTCTGCAACACGCACTTCACGTGTGTCGAGGTCACAGCAGCGAAGATAAGGTTCTATTTGGTGAGTGCTTACTTTCAATGCTCAGACCGAATATAACCACACATCCACAATCTAGACAAAATACTGCAAGATCTCAATAGAGAAAATATCATAATCCTTGCCGACGTCAACGCCAAGTCAGTCCTATGGCATAACCTGGAGACTGGCACCAGAGGCCTAAGCATGGAAGACCTGATTGCACAGCAAACCCTATACATAGCCAACACACCGTCAAGGTTCACAACCTTCCACAACGATCGAGGGAAATCCAACATCGATGTAACCCTCACAACACAAACATGCACAAACGATATACACAACTGGCGCATACACGACAAAGTCACGACAAGCGACCACAACCTAATTTCAACCGCTGAGCCCAAAAAACTGTCCAACCGTTTCAACCTGAAACGCGCTAACTGGGACAAGTTCAACCGGATTCTCCGGCCCTCTTACACTGACATTGGCACTGAAGAGGCCTCCCCAGAAATGGCAATCGGAAGAACACCTGAGCTAGAAATGAAATTAGTCTCTGTTTGTGAACAGTCGATCCCACGGAAGAGTAGGTTCAAAAAATCGGTCCCCTGGTGGAACCAAGACCTGGACAGACTCAAAAAAGAAGTGCGTGAACTCAGAAGGAAACTCCAGCAGTCTAGAAATGATACACAAACAGACATGCTTAAACAAAAATTCCGGTGCACTAGAAACAGATCCACTGCACAGATCCGAAAGACTAAACTAAACAGCTGGCGCACCTTCGTCACAGACAAAGGAAATTCGGATCCGTGGGGAATTGTCTACAAACTACAAACAGGCAAAGTTCGGGCAACCAAAGCGTGCAATAGTACAACTGGCAATGGGCTCCAGGGTACCACCTGGGAGCAAGCCAACAGGCTTCTCTTAGATAGCCTTATTCCCGATGACAACCTGGAGTCCGAAACGTCATGCCAAACTCGGAAGCCACGGAAGACACACCGGCTTTCACGGGAACTGAAACTCGAGATGCAATAGCCAAGCTCAAAAACAGGAAAGCCTCAGGTTTGGACCTCCTAGAGGCAGAGATCATTAAAAACGCCTGGCCCAAACTTCACAAAGAAATAACTGAGCTATTCAACATCTGCCTCTCATCCGGTACCTTCCCGGAAAGGTGGAAAAGAAGTAATCAGGGTCCTCCTCAAGAGCGACGACAAAGATGCGGCGGACCCCAAGTCCTACAGACCCATCTCTCTACTCCCAGTGCTCAGCAAAGTCCTGGAGAAACTAATAGCCGCAAGGCTCTCTACCATCTCAGACACACATCCCCACTCAGCCGAACAGCAATTCGGCTTCCGAGGCGGCCGCTCTACGGAAGAAGCAATCTACAAAGTCAGACAAACCGTAGAACAGTATAACGAGAAGTATGCGATAGCATTTCTCTTTGACATATCTGGTGCCTTCGACAACGTTTGGTGGCCCACTATACTCCAACACCTGAAAAAGAGGAAATGCCCACTCAACCTCTACAAACTCGTACAAAGCTACCTTTCCGACAGATCCATGCAAATTCATGACAGCAACGACACCATCTCCAAGGCAGCTACCAAAGGCTGTCCACAAGGCTCAGTCCACGGTCCTAAATTCTGGAACCTGGTATTCGATGAACCCTAAACACTATTACGAGGCACAACATTGACAATGTTGCATATGCCGATGACCTACTGGTAATAATACCAGGCAACTCCAGACTGGAGATAGAAACTAAAGCAAACGCCGCAACAAAGCTAATAGCCCAGTGGCGTGACAAACACAAATTGAAATTGTCAGAACAAAAATCCGAAATGCTACTCTTGAAAGGTCTACTGGACATTAGGAGGCCACCCACCGTCAAAATCGGAGGCACCTCCATAGTAATGAAAAACAAAGTAAGGTACCTCGGTATCTTCTTTCGGACGAGATTTAATATCACCCCACATGTGAACCATGTCACTCAGAAAAGCAAAATAATCTTCCACCGGTTCTCACAAATAGCGAAATCCTACTGGGGTCTAAGCTATAGGACCATGATGACGATGTACAAAGGCGTCTTCCTAGCCATCGTGTGCTATGCGGCCGCCGGTTGGACTGACAAACTGAATGTCCACCACACGAGGAAGCTCCAAACAGCACAGACATACGCTCTCCTAATATCGACAAGAGCCTACCGCACGATCTCTGACGAAGCACTCAGAGTAATAGTTGCAGCTCTACCAATCGACATAGCACTCTCAGAAAGAAGGGCATTATACCTTATCAGGAAAGGCCCAGTAGCTAAGATAGGGGAAAAACTGTTCAAACCCCCCAGCTCACAGAACCAAGACGAGCGTCACTCGAACTAAAAGAAACCATACAACAGATGAGAACGCAATCAGCGGACTTATGGCAGTCCCGGTGGACCCAGGCGCAACTGGAATCCTTCACCAAAGAGTACTTCCCCGATGTTAAGAGCAGGCTGAGTGCCAGATATGTGATCCCAGATTTCTACACCACACAGCTCCTCTCAGGACATGGGAAAATCAACACCAAACTCAAAAAGCTAAACCTAACAGACTCTGACCTCTGCAAATGCGGAGACACAGACACCGTAGAACACATGATCACTGCACGCTCAATCATCAGGATAGACAGATCCTAGCAAACGAATTGAGAGAGTCTCAAGTCACGTGGCCGTGTGATCTCCATGAGTTGGTTGACATGAGGGCTTTCAAACCATTCCAAAGATTTGCAACCAGTGTTATGAGACGAAGAGAATAGAGAGTAGAAGGACCAAGCAAAACACAACAAGAAATAGCTTATAAATGCACAACCCTGACGACTCATCCCAGGTAATACACAGGTATTCGAGATCGTAGGGCTTAACAGGCACGGCTACCATACCGTTGCCGCAACCTGCAAGAGATCGAGTGCTAAGCTAGTAGATCCGCCTCCTCGTGGCCCCCGCAGGTAACGCTCCTGGGTCGGCGCAAGCACATCCGGCAACGGCTAAGCGAGTTACTCCCGTACGGGACGGTTTACCCTTGTTATGATCCTCGCGGTGAACGAAGGATTTTTCCAATGCCCAGTCCACAACACCTACGGGCTGTTCCCTTGGTAGCTGGTTTCAAGACTAGAACCCAACATCGCCGGTATAAGACGCAACCTATGCGACTTCGGTACGGCAAGAGCGAGCGTGGCTCCAGAGGCTCTAATGTACACAATAAATGTCCCTATCTATCGGCGGGGATAACTTCGGGCTTTCCCGCGGGTCGACGGGAGCGCCTCTGGCAATCCCAATAGACCGTACTGCACTCACAGAGGTGCCGGAGCTGGCCGGCAGTGATGACCCAATGTGAGATCTCACAGAGTCGCCGAAGAAGTTCGGCGGCGATGACCGATAAAAGTGAGAAACATCGGCAAAGACCGTATCGAACGATTGGCAAAGACCGATCGAGACTGGTACGCAACAAGCGTACCAGCGTAGCGGCTGAAAGGTAACCTTTCAGTTGAGCGCGGCCATGGGCGCGCTGTGGTGTAATGGCCACAGTCGTGACCACATGCCCGCGCTTTTCTATTTGAGCAAAAAAGGATACGCCGCTGGGACTTGTCCTACGGCGTGAACAGATTCCTTGACGTTGCGCGGCCATGGGCGCGCTGTGGTGTAATAGCCACACACGTGACTACATGCCCGCGCATTTCTATTTGAGCAAAAAAAGGGATACGCCGCTGGAACTTATCCGGCGGCGAGAACAGATCCCTCGGCAAAGCGCGGGCATGAGCGTGTACTGTGGTTGTAGCGGCCACAGTCATGACTGCATATCCGCGCTATTTTTATGTAGGGTAAAAGCAATACGCCGCTGGAGCCTGTCCAGCGGTGTAAAGGGTCCCCTCGGCGTAGCGCGGGCATGGGCGTGTACAGTGGTGTTACAGCCGCGGACCCGACTGCATGCTCGCGCTATTTTCATTTAAGGGGAAATAGATGCGCCGCTGGAACTTGTCCAGCGGAGGCAGCATACGGCGTGGCGCGGGCATGGGCGTGTTCTGCGGGCATAGCGGCCGCAGACACGACTACATGTCCGCGCTATTTCTATTTGAGGGGAAAGCAGCACGCCAATAGAGTCATTAGGAGAGAGGCTTTCTACGAAGCGCGGGCATAAGCATGAACTGCGGTGTGAACCGCAGGGAGGCTCTATGACCGCGCTTTTTGCTTTAAAGGGAAAAAAGCACTATCCTGCTGGTGCGGTGAGGAAGAAAGCCTCTCATGGAAGCGCGGGCATGAGCATGAACCGTGGCGTTACAGCCGCGGGGACGCTGCATGCTCGCGCTTCTTTTGTTTCATTAGGGACCCAGGAAAAATCGCCGCAAAAAACGCTCAAAAACGGAAAAAATGACCCAAAAACGCCAAAAAATAGCCAAAAAACGGCCCAAAATGGCCCAAAAAACGTCAAAAAAATCCAAAAACGACAAAATGAAGAAAAATCGCAATAAAAAATGACAAAAAATGCTAAAAAAATAATGCCAAAATGCCGCCAACTGATGTGGCGCCGTGCATGAAGCAACACGGCGCCACAAATGATGCACACGACGACGTCCGAAACGGTCGAAACGGCATAAAAGAAAGGAAGAAAAGCCGCAACAAACATTCAAAAATACCAAGCAGTACGTGTCAAAAAGGGATATGCTAAGGCATGGGCCCCAATCCTCGGAGAAGCCCGAGTAAAAGGGACACCTAGTGTCCTAGCTGCGCTTGAGCCTCCACGTGGTCCCGCTGGATGGCAGACTCTCCGGAGTCGTGCGAACTAAACGAAGCCCAATGGAGTGGCGGAGACAACCACTCTAAGTCCACGTCTCCCACGTGCCCCACCGGGGCTATGCATGAGCACGCCGCTGGCTGAGGCACCGCGGCCGACATCTAATAGGTAAATTTCTCGGCCCTTGCGTGAGTGCAGCCGACGACAACACCGCGGCCGACATCTAATAGGTAAATTTGTCGGCCCCTGCGAGAGTGTAGTCAAAGGCACAGTGCCCAACAAGCCATGCACAGGCACGTGGCACTCTGGCAGCCGAGGCACCCAGCAGCAGAGTGACCGCGTCTCGAACTCTCTCGTGAGTCAGATGCAAACAGCTGCTGACCGAAGCTCGAAGCCCTTGCGGAGCTACCCAATGCAAGCTGGAAACACCTAGGCTGCAAGCTGACTGCCAGGAAATCCCACATGGCACGCCAGACACTCAGTCGAAGCGGACTGCCGCTGACCGAGGCCCGGAACTCCGGCGGAGTCACTAAGTGACCGCGGTTCCGCGCTCCATCGAGAGTCAAGCGGCGATGCAAGCCCGAGTGTAAGACCGGTACTACGGCCCGCCTAGACAAGAGGAAACCTGAAGCCCAAACAGCTCAAACTAATCCCGACCAAATCACCCGAAGCCGACGCAACCGCATCCGCCTCCCTCTGGCGTTCCAACGAAACGATAGAAGGAGACAAGCGTCGAAGCAAAACTCGCCGGGACCGGCGCCTTCGAAACCACCATTTCTCTCGAATGATTGAAGAGGCGACGGAACCGAGGGACCCTGCCTGCACTAATACTTCCTCTTCCTTTTCCAGCCGACCCGGTGAACTGGGGGTTATCCAGCCGCAAAAATTTTTCAAACATGATGGTCTCCTCAAGTTCAAAACATTCCGGAGGTAAACTAGCCCCCCATTCGAATCTCCGGGCGGGGGCTGGACTGGGGGAGACTAACATGGAAGCGGTGAGAAGATCTCGGCCGGCAGCACATCGCCCGCTAAAGATTCGAGGACAACGTGCGATGCGAGCAGACGCACCACTAGTCGAGACGCGAAACCGCCCGGTGACGCGCTGGATGACGGCTGCTGCTCGAGCGAGTCCTCACCACCGCGAACCCGCTCCCGGGCGGGTCCCCTCTCAGTCCGCGTCGACAGTAGTGCGGACCCAACAAGGTTGCGGCCTTCGTGTCGTCCAAGTCCGCCTGGCAAGGTGCGACTCCGCGCGGGGCATAGAAGGGAAACGGGCAGGCCAATGCCCCGCGAATAGCTCCGCGAATAGGCCAGAATCAGCGTGCGAAACCGAGTCCGCGCCCGCGTCGTCGAGGACCTCTACGCCCGCAATCGTCCCGTCTCCGCCCGCGACTGAAGCCCAAACCCAAACCCACACGACGAACCCGCAAGGAGACAGGCCACGGGACTTAGGGTAGTGCAGTTGAACATGCGACATTCGGCTGCAGTAACCGGCGAAGTGCGTCAGCTTGTCATCGAAAAGCGACTCGACGTCCTGCTATTGCAGGAAACATACGCGAGGAAGCAAGACATAGGCAGGACCGTTTGTGGTCTAGGGACCGGGGTGAAGATAGCGGCTGTACACTCGCAAACACCGTGGGCTGCAGTAGCCGTGTGCAATCCTCGCCTCGACATACTCTTCGTCTCGCAGATCAGCAACTCCCACTGTGTTTGTGCGGAAATACTGGCTCCCGGCTCCTCATTCTACGCTATATCGTGTTACTTCCAACACTGCGAAGAGATTGGGAAGCACCTCAGGCACCGCGAAACGGTGTTCCGTTCCCTGAGGGGGAAGAGACTCTTAGTTTCGTTAGATGCAAAAGCCCGGTCGTCACACTGGGGCCCGCAGAGAACCGACGACAGAGGAGCCCAACTCGAAGCCCTCGTCGCGGCGTTTGGCATGAGAGTTGTGAATAACGTTGCCCAGCCACCGACTTTTTGGACGCCAAGAGGATGGTCATACACCGACGTTACCTAGGCGTTGCCTTCCATGTCCCGACTCATCCGGGGCAGGAATGTGAGGTGTGACTGCATTACCAGCGACCACAACGCAGTGGACATCAGAGTGAGGCTACCGAAGGTCTCAGCGGCAAGACGGAGTGCCACGAACAATCGCTTCGACGTTCGTCGGGCCGATTGGGAACGGTTCGCCGAAAGCCTGGCCGATCACTCTCGATCGAGACTGGATGGTCTTGCACTGGGGTCCGCGGAGGATGTAGAGAGAATGGCAGAGGCGCTCACAGGCACCATCATTGATGCCTGCACCGCAACCATGCCACGCAAGCGAAAATTTAGAAAGTCCAACTCGTGGTGGACAAGAGAGCTCACGAAGTTCAAGAAGGCCGCCTACCGGCAAAGACGTGCCTTCCAGCAGGAAAGAGACGAGCCTGCTCGACTCTAGAAAATGCAGACTTACCGCTCTTCTTTGCGTAAGTACAGCAAGGAGGTGAAGAAGGCGAAGTTAGAGAGTTGGCAAAACTTCGTCAAGCCGCACGGGAGCTCGGAACCCTGGGGCATCGTATACAAGCTCCAGGCGAAGAAACTCCGAGTTGAGAGCGTGCTTAGCACGTTCCGGCAGGGAGATAGAAGCACGACCAGTGCAACAGAAACAGCCAGCCTACTGCTGGAAGCGCACGTCGCCGAAGACCAGGAGGAAGAAGACACACCTGACCAGCCTGTGATTAGGAATGGTGCACGAATCGCACCAAATACTCAAGACGCCTCCTCATTCACCGAGGAGGAAGTCAGAAAAACAGTTTCCACTTTTGGCAACAGAAAAGCACCAGGGCCAGATGTCATTGAGGTCTGCATGCTGAAGGCAACTGTTGCCACAATCCCCGGTCAGCTGGTACGGCTCTTCACCGGGTGCCTTCAGTGGGGCGTTTTCCCTTCAGCTTGGAAGGAGGGCTAACTTAGAGTCCTGCTGAAGGGAGCAGGAAAAGACGAGTAGGACCCGAAGTCATACAGACCCATATGCCTTCTCTCCGTAGTAGGGAAATTACACGAAAAACCCCTCAAAAGGAGACTTGACCAGACTGCGATGGCGCCTGGGAAGATCTCCGATCGACAGTTCGGCTTCATGCATGGGAGGTCGACGGAGCTTGCAATCGTTGCACTGCGTCGCATGGTTGAGGCCATAGAGCACCGGCATGCGATAGCACTACTATTCGGTATCTCTGGCGCTTTCGGCAATGTCTGGTGGCCCTTAGTACTAGATAGCCTCAACGAACGAGGCTGCCCCCGGAACGTTTTCGGGGTGATTGCAAGTTACTTCGACGACCGCAGGATAAGCCTAGCAATTGGAACAGAGAGGATCTCCAATCGCGCCACCAGAGGATGCCCACAGGGCTCTGTCCTCGGACCAGCGTGCTGGAACCTCATGTTCGACGGTCTCCTGAGGCTACTCAAAGCCTCAGTTGAGAATAAATTCATAGCTTACGCGGACGACCTATTGCTACTCGTCACCGGCGACAATAGGAAAGCTCTAGAGATCGAGGGTCAGCGAGTAGTTGACCAGATCCTAGGCTGGTGTAGGGCTGCGAAACTCGAACTTTCTGCCCGCAAGACGGAGGCGATAGTCCTCAAGAGTAGCAGCATTGGGCGCCCAAACATAGGAAGGCGAGGAGGCACGCGACCGGATAGGAAACGTAAAGTCCCCTGGCAACATAAGACCGACTTTACGAGTAGACCACCGACCATTCGGATAGGGGAAAACGAGCAGGGAATTAATTTCAAGTCCGTCGTGCGGTACCTTGGCGTCCACTTCGACAAGAACATGGGTGTCCGATCCCATGTTAGATATCTGAGCGACAAGGTAGGGCCGCTCTTCAGGAAATTCGGGAGACTCGCGGGAAGCCGATGGGGACTTAGATTCGGCACGCTCTCCGTGATCTACCGCGGTGTATTCCTACCAGTGGTGACTTATGCCGCCGCTGGATGGGTTGACCGTTGTGGAACGCTGGAGATGCGAACACCTAGACGCGCGCAACGCAGAGCACTGGTAGCAGTGACCGGTGCCTACAGATTGGCATCAAGCGAGAGCGTGTGCGTGGTGGCCGGAGCGGTCCCGGTCGACATCCTGCTGAGACAGCGCAGGGCCCTCTTCGACACGCGAAGAGGAAAGGACGCCAGGTTCGGGAACATCGTCGTTCGCGCGGGAGACGACGACGCGAGAACATTGCTGGAGAGTGAGGCGATAAACTTGTGGCAAGCAAGGTGGACTTCTTCCTACTAGGGCCACACGACATACGCCTTCTTCAGCAGTATCGAAGAGCAAGTGGCGGCAAAGTGGATGAGACCGAGTCACCACGTAA
>JAQQRO010000120.1:0-11224 GCA_028454255.1 Halictus ligatus
GTACAAATAATTCCGACATATTGGTGACATGGCGGACAAAGTGTTACGGCGTCAAAATGGCATTTTCGCCAACTATGCGACGGACGCTGGAGTGCCGGGGGTTTTATGTCACCTGGCCCGCTCCATCCGAGGGCCTTTTCCAAAAAGAGTTTTTTTCTGGGTTCCCATGGACTCACCTGCATCGGATTTTCCACGGAGGTATTACCCTAAACGCGCGCTCGTGATACTTACACTGTAGTCACACTGCCGAGGACACTGCCTCCTAAATGGCACTCGCGATAATTGGACAGTGCAACTACCGGCCGCTCTACAAAATTATTACTTAATTATATAGACAACTATTATAGACACACAGATCAAAACGTCAAGTACACATCCATAGAGCTCAATATAGTATCTAGAATACATCTCAACGGGAGAGTACAAGTTTAACAAATGATAACTCTGTATACAGGGTGTCCCGTTCGAAGTTTGCAACTATCTTCCAAACGTGGTAAGAAATATTTCAAATGAAGTCTACTCCGTTTCCGGTAGACATCTTGTGGTGGTTGCAAATCTTCTCTAGATGCATCAGACATTTTAACACTAGGTTCACGGAGCATTAAAACTGAGTATTTTACATTACTTTATAAAAATAAGAGGAATGTATCTATCCAAGTTTTCAGCCATTTTTAAATAATATATACCTAAGGAAATAAGTTTGTTGATTGATTTCACCTAGATGGATCTTCACAATCTCAATAATCGTAAATTAAAAATATTAGATCCCGTAAACCTAGTGTTAAGGTGACCTTTGCTTTTTCTTTTTAAATACGGAACCTGTAAGTTTTCATTTAGGTGTAGTCTATCCCGAGACGAATTCACTGACCTACGACTGTTTCGTCCTTCAAGGTCATTCGAGGTTACTTAGTGCCGTTCGAAATTCCTCCGTTCCGAATTCAAAATTCGAAATTCCACCTAGAGAAGACTTGGGACCACCATAAGACGTCTTCCCCCAAAACAGAGTAAGTTTCATTCGAAATAATTCCGTGCGAAACTTCAAACAGGACACATTGTATGTTTGGGTATATATGTTTATACAGATGTATATGTATATAGCCTATATAAATTAATAAACAAATAAATTTAGTATTCTGCAGCGTGATCGAAGCGAAAATCGGCCGTATAAAAGATTTAGTTTTCGACAATAATAACGTATTAATAAATAATATCGTTTTCTCTAGTCACGCGGAAGATTTATCCCGCCATAACAAGAGAACGTGATTTTCACTATTTTTCCTTACGTCTAGCACTAAAGATGCTTTTGTTACAAACGTTACACGGTTAAAAAAAAATTGTTTAATTGTATCCTGCGCGGCAGTACGCGTACAGTCGAGTACATTTTGTTATAAATCTACTGTACATTTACTGTCACGCAAAAGACAAGTGAAAAATGAGTAAACAAAGAAATAAACGATAAACAAAACGAGTTGTATGAGAAGCAGCTAAATTTTTCAAGATTAAACGCGTTCTTTATGAAAGAGAGGACATTTTTGTCAGTCGGTCGGCCATCTTTGTTACGGCAGGGCCCGTCGTCAAACGAAAGGTACAATGTTCTCCACGCACAATCGTCTTCACACAAGCACACATATATCTTTATACGAATGCACACACATATTTTTACACGAATGCACACGGTTAGAATTACGCGTCTAATTGTTTATCCTTACTTTTTTTTTACGAACAACATTAGCTGCTATATATATACGCGGCGCGATCCGCGCCGGTACAAATTTGTGTTTTGTGTTTCATCGTGCAAGCGGCTATTCTGATCGAGATCAGAAACTAGGGTGATCGATGGGATCTCCGTTATCTTGGCGCTCGATCCTGTTGCTTGGTGTTCCGGATCCACGTGGATCTTACAAGCTAGAAGTTAAATATTGTGCGCTTAGGGTCTGGCCGTTCAGAGTCGCAGCGATTTTAGGGGCAAGAGTGGGAATAACAATAATTACGACATCAAATGAAATACGAGATCCTTTGACAAAAACGATTCCTCTTTCTCCCATAATTCAGCAGTTACAACAAACAATTTCACATTTTAATCACACAAAATTGTTTCCAAACCTGTAATCGACAATTTCTTCTTTAAAAATGATTTTAATCAATTTTCTAAAATCTGTATTTACTAAAGTTGCTGCGCCTGAAAATCGTTGCAGAAAATGCGAATACTCATCTACTTTTAGATATAAATTCAAGAGTTGAATATAGACAAGAGCATTTGCATAAAATGCAGCGGTACAATTGTGGAGAAATAAAAAGTTTTACAGTATCGGAGAAGTGTCATCCGGAGGAGCATAAGAGGTTTAAAAAGTATAGCGTTCGAAGAGACCGGGGAAAAAAGAAATATTCAACGATTCTTGCCTCTGACGGAGACAAATGGTTCGAACTACACAAACAGGAATACGGATCGGTTAAAAGGAAACAATGAACAACTGCGGAGCGGGTATAGTGAATGCAATACGTCTCAACGGCCAGCCCATAGCTGCAAGGAACAATAAAAAGTGGAACGGAACGGCAACATGTGCATCGGTGGTATACTTCGTGACATCAGCGCTGCCGTTGAAGACGACAATTATTTCGACCGTATCGATGACAGTCAAAATAATCGCGAACTTATGACTAATAGTATTCTCTATCTATAGTATTCTCAAAAGTCACGGGAGCAACAGAACCACCGAGCAACGGAACCTCAGCGATTTATCTCACAACTATCTATCAGTTCTAAATATTATTGGTTTCGCTGCAGCGCAAGAAGGAGTCCTAGAAAATCTCCTCCCCTTACTTAGTTTATAACAATAAATAATTAGAATTAGTGTCTCTTAAGTACAAACGTCATCATCGTACGTTCTCCCTTTCCCGAGTTACAACCGGACTTTATGCAAATATAGATCTTCGTGGATACCATCAGATCTTTCGGACATTTTTAGCGGATCGGCATAGTTGCATAAAATCTACAGTACAAACTTAGCGCGATTAACACGTTAATGTCGGTCCCTGGGATGGTATCGAATTTGCTGAATAATATACAATTCATACGACACTAAAAAATATGTTTGCACCGTTTTAAAACATCTGATCCGAACAGATTAAAAAGAAATAAGTCCTTGCTTACGTAGATGCGTATTTTTGCACCCAGCAAGCAATTTTCTATAAATTTTCCACCAAAATTTGTCCACAAATTCCGATCCACCCGTTTCCGCGTTAGGCTCGGTATTTGAGTGCAAAGTTTGCGGGTCGAATCGAGGTCAAACCCGGGCTTCGTTGTAGGTGGCGGGTCGGTCGCCCTAAGAGCGAACCTAACCTCGTTCCGAGAGTAAACCTCGCGGTCGGAGGAAAAACGGGATTAAATTATTGCAAATATACGTGAAACTGAGAATTACACGAGTTATAAGATTAAATAAAATTCTATTTTTCCCTCGAACGGCAAGGTTGACTCCGATTTTGCTCGATATGTCAAAGGTTTCAGTGCGATCGACCTGCCCTCTACAACGAAGCCGAGGTTTGGTACCAAAATGGCCGGCATTTGCTCGCAAAGTATGCGAACGAACATTGCGCAGAATTTAGTGGAAGCAGATTAAGCTTAATTAAAAAGTGAAACGGAAATTAGCACCGCGTATAACGTGAAAAATAAATCTTTCTCGAAATTGGTACCGGGTCGATTGAACGTTCGACCGCCATTCTGTTGTTGTCGAATGCATAATATTAGAGGGATGGAAAATGACAAGTATCGAGAAGAAGAGACGAGGAATTCTTATTATCTTGTCGCGTGGATCGACGCTTAGGTCCGGATCAAGCTCCTCGTGATCCGCGGTTGGACGACAGTTGGTAGTGAAAGCGCTAATCGGCCTATGGCGTTTCGTTTATGGTATTCGGATGTCCGTGGGAAGGGACGTTCGTGTGTTTCGCGGCGGAAACGTCCCGTCCAGGCTCGTATTGTTCGGTTCACCCCCTTCACCGACGGCCACGATGATCATGTTTGCGTTTGCAAAACTTTAGATGGTCATGCGTGGCGAACGGCGGAGGGGGTCCGATTGCTATGGTTGGTCCACCTCGTGGCACACCTCCATGTAGTCTGAGTTGCGCATCACGTCCTTTATCATGTCCTTCAGCATAGAGTAACGTGGGAAGATCGGATACATTTTCGAACTATAGTACTCCTCCTGCGGGGCAAACATAAGTGTGCATTAATTACCGGGAAATGCTAACGAACCCGACGTTCAATTCGCGTCCCGTCCACCGTCGGAACAGTCCGACTGTTCCGCGGTAGGATCGTTTTCGATTAGGGCAGCCGCGTCCAACGTGGAACGCTTGATTTTAAAAGCTTGCCGAAAATAGAGACGCGCTTCCGAAGATTAGTCTGTTAGGCGAACGTGAACGTCTTCTTCGATCGTTGACGCATAATCGGACTGCGGATTTTTGTGCAAGTTTTTTGTTTAATCCATTCAAGAGAACGGGAATCGCAAAGAGATTTTTTAGAAAAATGTTATTTCTGGAAAAATCGAGCTACAATATCGGACAATACATAATTTGCATTCAAATTAGAGCATCCTATGAACTTCATCAAAAATACATAAAGATCGGCAATCTAATTATTCATAACGGCCCGGTCCGCGATGATCGAGAAACTGCAAATATTTTCATTTAATAATGCAATTTACGTTTTGTCCGGCAGCAAGAGAATGCGATAAAATGCTTTCGGTTACAGGCTACGCAATCATAGTACAAAATAGGAAAAAAGTAGAAGAATTTCGTAAATTGTTGTTCCGCACGAAGATCCGCAGGTTAGTCGCAACAAATTTAACCCGTTTCGAAAGTGTCCGACGTTAGGTGCGTTTGTTTCTTGAAAATTGCAAGGCTGAAGTTCGAAGATGAATTATGCCACGTAAATACGCTCCCTCCGATTGTTTATTTGTTCCCTCGTTTATTTAATCGACTACGCGGGATTCCCAGTGCAATTTAAGATTGCAAGAGAAGAAACGTTCCACATTGTTGGAGGTTTAAAAGAGCAGAAAAAACCACTCGATAAATTCTCCGACCGCAGGAGTAATAACGAGTCTCGTCACTCGATATTTCATCAAGTAGTCTTTTGTAGTAAAAGTCAGCCGCAACATTGCAGAAAACGGAAACAAGCGCAAGTTTATCGGATAAGCGTCTGGCAAATAAAAACGCGAGAAGCACGGTGAAGTGACCCGTCAGGTTCTTCTAGGTGAAAGAAGCCTTCGGCGGCTTGTTTATCGGTTTATCGAGTCTTGAGGACTGTTGCCGATGAAACGATAAATACCGTAAGTACCTCTAGGTCTCGCATCAGTGTCCTCAGGCCCGTGTATCTCTTCAGCAGTCTGTAGAGGTCGTTGGTCAGCTGCGTGTTCTCCGACTCGATCTGCGCCGTTGTCATACCTGTTTCGTCGCCACACAAACGCGCACGCATTAATCTTCACGCCACACCTCGACGTCGTTTAAATAAATCTTTATTCGAAAATCGAGAATCTTTTAAATCTTGATCGAGAAACTTATTCTTTCTCTGAAGGGTCGGGAAAGACTGATACTTGTTACTTAATTGTCACCGTGCATTTTACTTAAGTAAAGTGAAATAAAACCGCATAACTTTCGAACCAGTCTGTTCCTCGCCTTGATACTTCGATTTTTGGCTATTTCTTGTCAAGATGTACAGGATTATAGAGTAAATTGTTAAAAATTTCTGGGTTGCCAAGGTGAAGTTTGCAAAGCATTCAAGTTATTGAGGGACTGTTGTACTGCTTTGGAGCCATACTTTCAGTTTATTAAATGACTTTTGAGGAACATATTCAGTTCGGCAGGGGAGAAATACGATTTTTAAAATTTAAATAATTTTGCGATCACTTGAATATTCTCAGTTACAAATGAAATTCAATCGCGAAAACTTCTCGAACATTCCTATTAGATATTAGAGGACCCATAAATAATCAATTATTTGGAAATCTAAACCAAACTTTGTAATAAATTCAAGTGTTTATTCCTGAATATATTATATAATCTCCATCATTATCAAGTATAGTTTGTCTTCATTCCTGCAAATTTTCTTTGTTGTTGCCGTTGCATTAAATCCCGCATGAAAATGAAAAAAGTATGCAACGACGAATATGATCCTCGGATGGTACACGGACGCCGCCATTTTATGCTTCACCGAAAACTCTAAAAGAACACTTACAGTGACTCCAACTAATATTGGCACGCTCTTAAAAATCGCATAACTTTGTCAATATTCGACTATATCACTTGAATTTTTTTGAGAAGCTAACACAATTGGTTTGCTACATAAAGAGCAAAATAAAATGTTTACAAAAATTACAATTGGTCGAAATTGCACAGAAATCTAAACCAAACTTTGTAGTAAATTCAAGTTTTTATTCCTGTGAATATATTATATAATCTCCATCATTATCAAGTATAGTTTGTCTTCATTCCTGCAAATTTTCTTTGTCGTTTCCGTTGCATTAAATCCCGCATGAAAATGAAAAAAGTATGCAACAACGAATATGATCCTCGGAAGGTACACGGACGCCGCCATTTTATGCTTCACCGAAAACTCTAAAAGAACAGTGACTCCAACTAATATTGGCACGCACTTAAAAATCGCATAACTTTGTCAATATTCGACTATATCACTTGAATTTTTTTGAGAAGCTAACACAATTGGTTTGCTACATAAAGAGCAAAAAAATGTTTACAAAAATTGCAATTGGTCGAAATTGCACAGAAAGTACTAAAAGTTTCCTCTTCGGTGCAGAACGATCGACACAGAACTAAAGGCAAAACAAATTCTTTGCAAATGGTTGATTGCTTATGGGTGCCCCTAATATTATGAATCGAGTTATACAATTTTCAACGTCTTCGGACGTGAGCCGCGGTTAGTCGAACGGTTAGGGGAGTTTGCACAATTTCAGCTCACTTTCGAGTCTCTCGACCAGCTGTTTGTTCTCGGAGCCATCGGCCAAGCGAGCATTGGTTTTCACGGCCTCGCCGCTTTTGAGAGTCTTCTCCATGATGGAGCACGCGCGCAGGACAAACGCCGGCACCGTTTCCTGCTTCTCCTGCTTCGGTATGTCGATCAGCGTCCAGTATTGAGCCTCCAACATGATCACGTCCTGGAAAAAAGTCAAAGTACCGCACACGCTGCATACTCGTTTCCGGCGTGCCTGTGCGTCCGTGTCGGAGTCGAATGAAATGGTTCACGGACTAGCGGTGTAACTTCGGCAGTGCCGTTCGACAGATCGGGGAAGATGAAAGGATCGAATCCGAGTTACAGCTCGTACTAAAAGGACCTCCCCGAAACTTTACTTGTAAAGAACATTTAGGAGCTTCGCCTCTAAAGAACTTCCCGCTAAGAACACGCCCGAGATAAAAGATGTTGAACAAGTTAATCTTAAAGGATCGCTTCGGAGAAATATCGAGTATCGGTTTAAAGAAGAAATACCTTCGTGCAAGCATTTTAAATCTGCAGTTTAAAGCACTTAAAGCTTATATTCGGTACACTTCTGGGACAAGAACACGGTTAGACATTGTATTTTATATTTTATGACCTCATACTATGGTCTATTTTTCGAGAGAAACATTTGTTTCACTAAAATATTACAATATTATGAGATTGTATATTTTTACGTGTACAAAATTGTACACCGAGCTCGTCCTTTCGTCTGCAAGTGGGAATAGATTATTTACAAACGACCTTTTCCAAGGGTAAATAGACTTCTGGACAAGAAGATGGCACAGTTTTTGATTTCTATATTTTCCGAACACGGTTAGACATTGTATTTTATATTTTATGGTTTTGTGACCTCATACTATAATCTATTTTTGGAGAGAGAAATTTGTTTCACTAAAATATTACAACATTATAACATTGCATATCTTTACTTGTACAAAATTGTACACCGAGCTCGTCCTTTCGTCTGCAAGTGAGAATAGATTATTTACAAACAACCTTCTCCAAGGGTAAATAGACTTCTGAACAAGAAGATGGCACAGTTTTTGATTTCTATATTTTCCGAACACGGTTAGACATTGTGTTTTATATTTTATGGTTTTGTGACCTCATACTATAATCTATTTTTGGAGAGAGAAATTTGTTTCACTAAAATTTTACAATATTGTGACATTGCATATCTTTACGTGTACAAAATTGTACACCGAGCTCGTCCTTTCGTCTGCAAGTGAGAATAGATTATTTACAAACAACCTTCTCCAAGGGTAAATAGACTTCTGAACAAGAAGATGGCACAGTTTCTGATTTCTATATTTTCCGAACACGGTTAGACATTGTATTTTATATTTTATGGTTTTGTGACCTCATACTATAATCTATTTTTGGAGAGAGAAATTTGTTTCACTAAAATATTACAACATTATAACATTGCATATCTTTACGTGTACAAAATTGTACACCGAGCTCGTCCTTTTGTCTGCAAGTGAGAATAAATCATTTACAAACGACCTTTTCCAAGGGTAAATAGACTTCTGAACAAGAAGATGGCACAGTTTTTGATTTCTATATTTTCCGAACACGGTTAGACATTGTATTTTATATTTTATGGTTTTGTGACCTCATACTATAATCTATTTTTGGAGAGAGAAATTTGTTTCACTAAAATATTACAACATTATAACATTGCATATCTTTACTTGTACAAAATTGTACACCGAGCTCGTCCTTCTGTCTGCAAGTGAGAATAGATTATTTACAAGCGACGTTTTCCAAGGGTAAGTAGACTAATTTTGTAATTAAGTTGTTTTACTAGTTCATAGTTTTTGGCGAGCATGTGCGCCGTTAGCGTTCCGGCCCCGATAATGATTGACGTATCACGAGCCTCTAGACCGGCCGCGTCGCAGCAATTAATGGG
Organism: Halictus ligatus; assembly: GCA_028454255.1. Taxonomy (NCBI): domain Eukaryota; kingdom Metazoa; phylum Arthropoda; class Insecta; order Hymenoptera; family Halictidae; genus Halictus; species Halictus ligatus. Next base: position 8,916 of record JAQQRO010000120.1, read on the forward strand.
TTCGTTAGGCACGTGAACCCCTTGGGCCTAATCTCCTCGCAGGCGACCCCAAAATAGGGTTTTAACTCGCATACGCGATACAGCCGGCGCTGGCCGCTGCTCCGAAAAATGACAGCCAATTACGCGTGCCTCGATCAATAATTTGCTGACCGTCCAACCCCTTCGGATTACTTTAATATTTAACCAACGAAACGAACTTCCGTTGAACTGGCAGCGAGTATTCTGCTCAAGAATCATTATTAAAATTATACTCGATTAATGCCTTGTTGTTGAAACGATAATGATCTGTTTTGTGAAATTATTATCTTATGAGTCGTCTAAATGGCACGAAGTTGTAACAAAACTTTAGGAAAGAAGAGTCGAGGAATATTTAAAAATTTATTTCTTTGTTTTGAGACCACACGAAGAGGAAGACTGAATAAACATGATAGCACGCTTAGAAATTGTCGACAAGAAAAATTGTGGAGGTAACTGGAATTATACAGTTTTAATTGTGCAGTTAATTACCTTGATCATAACTTTCAGAAGGTTGTAGCGTTGGAACACATTGCGAACCTGCTTGCTGTTAGTGTATTTGCACATAAGTTCGACGAGAGCACGTCTGACGATCTCGTAGCTACCCTCCAGACGTATCCTAACGACTCTTAATCTTTTGTTCGTCTCAATTACCTCTTCTTTGGTTTGGCCACCTAAACGAACAACAATTGCAACGGCTACACAATTACAGTAATTACAGAGGAATCAGAAACGCTCGACTAGGGCATCAAACATTTGTTTCAAATATTACTGAAAGCTTGATGTTATTATTACTTTGCATAATCCGGTGTCCAAATACTTCAATAGCAATTGTTCGGAGATATTTATTTAAGAATTATTATTATTACTGAACGCCTTGTTCGCGCAAGAATATATTTTGGTAACATCGACGCTCGTCTCGCGAGAGATTGTTAAACATTGAACGCAGTTTATTTTCAAACGTAGGCGACGAAACGTTTACACTTACTTGACGTTCCTTCGTCCTTCACATCCTGCACGATCTTCCGGACGCTTTGCGTAAACTTCCCCACGAGATTTGTGCCCGCTGCAACAAACGATTATTTATTCATTAGACACGTTGTACTCGCGTTTAGGCGCTAACAAGCTATTAATTTTTCACCGCTTTCCGTGACTCGTGGAGATTCGCGTTGCAAACGAAACTAGGCTCAGCTTGTTTCGAAAAGTACGGATTATTTCGCAAACGACGGATTTTAGAATCGTCCTAATTGCTGTTAGTTTCTAAAAAAATTGTAAATTTTAGCGAAAATGCAATTTTTCGAGCGGTGTACGGTTCAGTTTTGTAGATTTTCTTTCTATTTTCACACAGTTAAAACGCATCGGCTGTGACACACGTCCTCGGATGATCGAATCGATGACGGACAAACGCTGTTCCATTATTCCGGAACGCTATGAAAATGGATCACATACTGCGCAGCGTTTCTCTAGAAACCGTTCCCATGGCCGCGCCGATTTGATGCTATAAACGAGGAGCCTGTTTAATGACGTTACACGCTTCCCTGGAAATATTCAAACGAATTAAAGTTACGAAATCGTGACTCAATTCGAGCACGCTTTTCGACCTAGAATAGAGCGGAAGGTCGCGAGCGACTCGTTCGACTCGGTGGCCTTGAAATCGACGACATATTTTAGAGATTTCGATCTGAACAGTTCTAGAATCGTATCGCTCGCGGATGTGATCACCGATGACATAGTTTCGCGTTTTATAGCGAACGTTGGGGAACGTAGCTTTACGAGCTGTGTTTAACAACTGCAAAATCATGAAACTCTCTGATTAGCGCGACAAATGTCATGTTACGTGGCACTATTTTAATTCTGATGTTATCTCGAATATTTCTATTGTAAAGCTATTTTCTAGAAAATTGACGTTCGGCGTAACAAAATTATTATTACAATGAGACATTATACTCTTAGGAACCGATTATCGAACCGATGTAAAAATAGGGAAGCAATAACTTATAATTGAATCATCTTCTAGTCCAGCTGAATGACCAAGAAGCAATGACATTGAATAATAGAAATGGCAACGAGACCACAGTTTCTGTGTCGCTGCACAATACATTATGATCGATAGAAAATTAATATCATTAATTCATCTAGACGGAAACATATTCAAGGGAATGAAGCACTTTAAATAATTACTTTCCCTTTCACAATACAAGGAGCGTTGCCTCGCTCGATAAAGCAAATTGAATACAGGAACGTAATATTTCACCGAAGTCTCGAATTCGTGTTTGAATAGACTCTGTTGCGTT
>JAQQRO010000121.1:0-11195 GCA_028454255.1 Halictus ligatus
AGTTATAATTGCTTTAAAAGCAATTACAATATTTACAATACATCTTCTTTTATACAATCACGCAAGAATCATTTCCCCCCTCGTCCCTCTTCACAAATTATTGACATCTAATGTTGTCAATGTTCAGTCCATCGCCCTACTCTGCAATACTTTCTATGCAATGTTTATGTTATGACTCTCACAATATATTCGACGTGTTTCTAGCATTCGGTTGAAAGAGAATCGTCTGAGCGTGCACAGTGAGATATTAGGAGCAATTTTGTTGTACTACAGTTATTTTTAGGTTATAATACAAAGGGTACTAGCTTTTTGAGGAAGTTATATTCAAATCTCACTAAATTTTCTGATCCGCACCACCGTGCGACGCCATGGTTTTCGGACGAGGAAAACGTCGATACGGACATGGCGGACGTGTTACATGGAATAACATAAATATAGCAACCGGCGGTTTTGCAACCGCGAGGTCGTTGGATATATTTAGAATGTAGGATGCGATGGACATCTTTGCGTGACCCGATGCGTCCTGACGTACGCAGCGTGCGTCCACCTCGCGACTTTTCAAATAACATTTCATCAGCTGATGTCATCGTCGCCATGCTTCAATCTGCCGGCTCGGCGACACGGGAATTGGAGGCAGAGTCGCCCGACGGGTATGGAATTTTCTGAAAATTAGTTTCAGCCCTTGCCGGAAAATTTTCTCGCAGCTACCGATGATTTCCATTGCCCTCTGGGCCCCGGGATAGTCACGTGACTTATTAATTAACAATTCACCGCCTTCAGACGCGGACTTAAGATCCATCTTGGTCTCGATCCGACGGGACTAGGTTCACGGAGCATTAAAAGTGAGTACTTTACATTACTTTATAAAAATAAGAAGAATTTGTCTATCCAAGTTTTCAGCAATTTTTTTAAATAATACATACCTAAGGAAATATGTTGGTTGAGTAATTCCGCGTAGATGGATCTTTGCAATCTCAATAATCGTAAATTAAAAATATTAGAACCCTAATATACTACCGTTAAAAAAGTTATGTTGCTTCAAACAGCGTGGACTCAGTTTCGCAATATTTTTAAGAGAATATATACCTAAAGAAATAAATTTTGCTAAATCAGTTCTCATGTATGCGTCCTTAGTGTCTTAATAATTCTAAATTAAAAATACTAGAATCCGTCATTTTGACGGATCCCGTAAACCTAGCGTTAAAAAAGTTATGTTGCTTCAAACAGCGTGGACTCAGTTTCGCAATATTTTTAAGATAATATACACCTAAAGAAATAAATTTGCTAAATCAGTTCTCATGCATGCGTCGTTAGAGTCTTAATAATTCTAAATTAAAAATACTAGAACCCGTCATTTTGGCGGGTCCCGTAAACATATTGTTAACTAGAATATTTCTGAACTTTCAATAATTTCAATATCGTTCAGTCTCGAAAATCAAATATTACGGGTAATATTTATCCGGGACGGGGATTTGTTCGTTTCTCTGCAATGCGAATAATTACACGAATTTTTAGTCAATAATGTTACTAAAAAAAAAAAGAGAAAAGACCAACTGAAACTGCGCATTGGAAATGCTCCGGTCCGTTAAATTCCAGAATATTCCACAGATGGATGCAGCAGGTAATCAATAGTTGGAGCGGGCGAGTTTTACACATACTATAAATCTGTGTCGGTGTGTGTGTGTGTATTCGATTCGACGGAATGAAACTGACGCAAAACGGAATAATAAAATGCGACGCAACGAACATAGAAATTCCTCCGAATTCGCGTCTTATATGGTGCGGTTTTCTAGAGTATTTTCTTTTCTATTTCGTCGTTCTGTCGAAAACCCGATCGTTATATGTGAATGTAAATATTATTCGCCCGGGTTCTGTACGTTGTAAACAAAGTCGTCGAGCTATGTATATACTATATATATATATATACATATACACATGAGACGCATAAACAAACAACAACTCTGCGTTTACACGAGACAACCTGCCGCGGGTCACGTATCCTCGACTCGCCTGCATCAAATGCAAAAGTTCCTAACACGCGATCGTTCCTGACCTAGGTTCACCAAGATTCTTGTAAAATGTCAAAGCTATATTAAGCTCGATTAAATCTAGAAGCAATTATCTGCTCCGTACTGCGTCTTGGGGGAAAAAAATGTTTATCCCGTTGCTAGAAACGGCAGGTTTACGTCCATATTTGTTCATCCGAACAGGTTGATACAATTGAAATCTAATAATACCACCGAACAGAGGTTGACTAGACAATTAGACGCCGCTCTTTGCTACACAGTGTATTGAGCAGAGTATTTTGTTTATCCTGCAATTATTGCGTAGCAGATAACGAAAATACACTTAACGGGTGTGACCCATTTTTGTTTAGAGGTTAACGATTTAGCGTATCTCTGCGATAAGGATGATTACCTCGAAATTTAAAGAGCAGCGACCCACTCGTTTTTATCTTCTCAACCGTCCTAATTATTCTCATATTTCCCAGGATTCTTTCACAAATTCTTTCGATAAATTACCGTGAAATGTAGTACCAGTGTTGTTCGAAAAACAAGTTCCAATGTTTTTCTGCAATGTATGCAAAATAATGGAAAAATTCATGGCTTGTGTTGGTCTTGTCATGTCGGTAAGTGGTGCCAACAATTTTCCATTGCGGAATACTGCGTCGAAAACAAACGCAGAAACGTTGCTGCAGCTTTTATGTATATTGTAGATGCAGTCATGGACCGTCTTACTATCGATTCTGCCCCCGACCAACCTATATACCTGTGATATCATCTGCGCAGTTCCCCCAGGACTGAAATAGTCGCGACTACAACGTTCGAACCTCCCATTCATTCGAAACGAGCTAATTGAACGTCGGAACGATGCGCTGAAATTGTGAGAAAAAGCGGCAGAGCGTCATTTAGATTGAAACTCAGCGTGGGGTGCGAAGGGTCGAAATTAAAACAGTCTCCGTGGGACGCTAAGCTGTTATAAATGGTACTCCCAACGCAGAGTTGGTCGCAGTCACGACGAAACTTAATATTCCACCCGATATTTTTAATAGCGATCGATAAACTACGAGCGCCGAGCATTTACAACGTCCGTTACTATGCTAAGCAGAAACAGAGTCAATCAGAATCGTTTGGACCTCATTCGCGTTGGCTCGTTTCCAAATTATTGGCGCTTTTGTCAATTATAATCTTCTATACAGGACTTCGGTCTAGGTGTCGGACAAAATGGACGACAGCTTACAAAGGAGATTTGTTTATTCAACAACACGACGGTATAATTAAATAATTATTCGAAGAGCTCATGTTGCTAACGATAAATACTATATAGGCAGTGAAAATGTTGACTCGTTTGGCCCACCAAGTTACCGCATGACGTTGCGATGCAGTTGCGACGGAAGAGATATAAAGTGCCCGCCATTTTGCGGGTCCCAGCGACATCTCCGGCAGTTTCGCGAACCCTTTGAGACACGCATGATCGCCGCTACTGGCGGATGATAAATCATTGGATACCTGGTACCTGACGAGTCGCTACGCAGCTTCTTTGTAAAGAATTTGCAATCTTCGAGGTTGCGTTGATTCCTTCGGGGAGTCCGGCGTTTCCCGTTCCACCGTCACCGGTTCAAGGACATTTATCGCTTTCATTTCGAGCAGAGTCGGCTTCTCGTCGGGGTGTGTCAGCACCTCGGTGTACACGTCCGTTTTCGGCGCGAAAAGCAGCTGATAGGTGTAAGTTCCGAGTAACGCGCCGAAGCTCGGTCCAATCCAGTAAATCTGAAGCGATAGTTCGTTGAAAAATGATTATCGGGGCTTCGAGTGCAATCTAATCTGTGCAACGCCGGGCAAAAGATTGCACATTTCTCTCAATAAGGAAGGAGCACCGTGCGTCGATAACGTTGTCTCAGAACGGATCAAGACAATCGGGCTCGTGTCCCTTATCGAGAGTGTCGAAGATTAGATCGTAAAGCGATCAGATTGCGTAATGGAGGACGCAACGAGCAGCTGTAAATCATCGAATCGGCCAATAAATTACGCTACTGAAACTGTTCAGCCGCGAGTTGACGGGAGATCCCCTTGAAATTCCGCGGCACCGCTATTTTAAGATGGGACCGATCTTTTTGGCAATTAGTTTCATCGTTTTGCTCGCGGCTGACAAATCGTGAAACGTGCCCCGAACCGTCGGAAAGAACGGTAACGATTTTACCGACTTACCCACTGATCCTTCCAGTAGCCGTGAAAGAGGGCAGGAGCAAACGTACGGGCGGGGTTCATGCTGCAGCCGGTGTAGGGGCTCTGCAAGAATATTGTTATTATTATTCGTGTTTACAAGAGAAATACAAATGTCGGAGAATCTGCTGAATTAGCTCGTTGATGTTATTTCACCAATTTTATTAGCCTTTCCTAAAGTATTTGAAAACCTACCAACGAGCATCGTCTCTCAATAATATAAAACGTACTTTTAACACGGTCTAAAAAATAATTTTACCAAACGTTAGACTACCTGGAGTTGTAGAAAAAATTAATCAGAAATGCAATCGGAAAACACATGGATCGAGATAAATTACAGAATTACTGTATGCCTTGGACTACAGCTACTCAACAAATGTCATGACTGCGGATTTCATAGGAAAAAATTTCTCCATCAATTGCAAAACATGGAAATAATATAAAAATTAATTTCTCCTCTAGGTAACTTTAATTATTTAAGGATAACACGTCCGCATCCTTATATTCTTCTGATGTTCCACTGTTTTACGTTTCATGCATCCATTTTGTCATAAGTACGTACAATCCGCAGTCCAGTCATCAGTCTTTAGCGGTATAGTGATTTCTCTATATACCTATAGGCCGTAAATATTCGACATCTAGGTAAAACTTTAATTTTCCAAGATCAAGGTCATTCCAAGGTCCTGCTATTATACATATCTGAATGTATTTTTCGAACGGTTACACGTTGCAATAAAAAAAAATGTAGTTATGGATCAAGAAACACCGATGACCTTGATAACTCCGAAAAAAATTACTTTCGGAAAAATATATTCTTTCCAGATATTTGGTTCATTGACACCATGCACATTACATAACAAATTGATTGATTGCATCACAATAACCTGAAGAGATATTTAGGTGGCCTTACTTAAAAGGACCACCCTGTATATGTCGCCAAGGCCTGGATGATAATCGTCGCGGAATTATCCCCACTACCGCGGGGTATACCCCGTGAAGCGCCACGAAGCTCGAGGAGCCTCGCAAACATAATTCAGCTCGGGGTATGTCTCCTGTACGATTCACGACGCTAGCAAGATCAGAGTTGTTGACATATATCGAGAATTCACTGTATAAGAATATTCTCAGTTTTTGTCTGCCTTTGTTCAGACATACAACAGATTTTATGAATTCAACATGATGAAAAACTTGTTAATATAAAAAAAATTGCGTATCTGTGTGATTTATCGAGTTATGAAACTTTTAAACGCGCGTGACGCATATATCAGAGAAAGATCCAGTAGTTTCTGATAAGACTGTGAAAAATATATGTCGCAGAAGAGATTCCTACAGATATGCTAGGTTTACCAGAAAAATCAGAAAATTTTATAGTAATGTAGGATGATAGCGATTCATCAGAAACTGATCGCAGTACTTATACGTAACTATAAGATAGAGTAAGTTGATGCGATCATAATTAAATTCTTCTTTTGACATTTAAAACAGTTCTTTTAAATGTTAGATTTTCCGGATAATTCAATTTCAAAAACCATGTCTACATTTTATCACACTTGTACATTCCATAGGACGACAGAATGAAAAAGCATTAAATATAATAATTATTCTGTATTTTCTAAAAGTAGCTCCAAGCACGAAAACTGAGATTTAAAATATGAACAAGTAGCCAACAATGACACAATATTATTTTCTGATCGTAGAAAATTTGACGCTACCTGTGCGAGCAAGATAGTTTCAGAGTAGCATGATTATATGAATTCCAAATACTTTCTTTTCAAATCTTTGCGGCATGAGATCTGTACGACTCTAAAAGCAAAAAATCGTAACAAAATACTCACCGCTGCGAGTGAGATTCCAACAACGGAGAAACCGAATCTGATGGCCGTGGAGTCAGTGGTGTGAGCGCATCTGGGGTCCCAAGTTGCGCAGGCCGCGCAAAGTATGAAAGAGGTGCACAAGATCTCGATCAAAATTGCTTGAGCGGTACCGACGCCCTCGTGGACGACCGTGACGCAGAGGCCAACAGTCGAATTAGGGTTTCCGTCGTGGAAGAGCTCCGGTGGCGTTATCATCTGCTCTGACAGAATCATGCGTAAGGTCCAGCTTTCCCAGGTGTGCCGCACACAACGCTAGACCGTACAAGGTTGCAAGGGTTCGGGAGGCGCGGATTTATGGCTCGATAATGCAAAGACGGGGCTTATCAGTGGTCAAAAGCGCTGGATAAAGGATAAATCTAGCGCGCTCGCTACCAGGCAGGTCCTGCTTTTGCGTTGTCGAGCAACATTTTGCATTATTCGGTCGCATGATGCCTGTGAGAGAGGCGATCTGAGCATGAGTGGCCAACAACGTAAACAATGGCGCTGCCGTAGCTTCGGCCACGCGTGCTCAGATCGCCTCTCTCACAGGCATCATGCGACCGAATAATGCTCGAAAACGCAAAATTAGGACCTGCCTGGCAGCGAGCGCGCTAGATTGATCTTTTATCTAACACTTTTCATCCTGTAAAAGCCCCATCCTTGCGTTATCGAACAATGATTTGCCGCCTCCCGAACCCTTGCAACCTTGTACACTGAGGCGGATCAAGGCCAGCTGGGATAGCTAGACCGTAAGTGGGCGTCTCATTCAATTAGGTTTGCGGCTACGTACCATCAGCACTCCGTAGCCAAGAGTTGCGCCCAGGAATTGGCCTAGAGCGTACATGATGCCTGTTGGGATGCTTTTAAGGCCCACGATGACCGCCCCGATCGTCACTGCTGGATTCAGGTGGGCACCACTCACGTGGCCTAACATCTACCATAAAGATCGTGCGTATTGTAATTATGCCTTCATCAGGCATTGACATGAACAGTTTTTCAAACCAATTTTAACCCTTTACACTCGGCGCTATTTTCAATATAAAACTAAATTTTTTCTTCCGTCTTACAATCTTTTCATTTTATTCGTACGAAACTGATTCGATTTCCACATACAATATTTGAATGTTTAGTAATCTATTAAATATAAATTTGGTAATGTAACAAATATTTTGTAATATTTTTTGAATTTTCTTTGAAACGCCACAACAATATCTTCAGAGTCACCACTCGAGTGCAAAGGGTCAATCATTAGGATCCTCTACATTAAGTATTCTCGTGGAAAAAATATTGCAGAATCTGATCAAAGTTCCATAGGAACAAATTATTTAGAAACAATTATTAACCAGTTAACTGTGGAGTTTCACTTTAAAAATCCCTCACGGCGCGGAATTAAAATCTAGCAATGACGAATATATACGTCGAATGCAGGCCAAATGCCGCTATTATAAATTTTACGAAAAGAGGAAAGCAAAATGAGAAAGAATTACATTTTTATTCGATAAGAAATTAACAATTCATTAACGTTAACCGCAATAGAATTTTCGATGACGCATATACACGTCGAACGCGTTTAACTGGTTGAAAAGTGACTCATCGGAAAAATACTGCGCAAATGTTACAAATAAATCACATTTTTAGAATATCGGTATATCAATTGAATTATATTAAATAGTCAATATTGTTATAGTACTATTATACTGAATATCATTCAGTATCTTTCACAGTGATTGACCACAGTATAGACGAACACAATATCCCTCCCTGTACTAGAAAAATTGAATATTTCCAGATTTTATAAATTCTATTTAAACAATAACTACTACTTTCCAGAATTTTTCTTCATCAAGTCTTAACAAAATAGAACTTATCAAAAGATTCTATAATTTTTTCAATTCCCGATTTTTATACAGTGGCCGCGAAAACATAAATCTAAGCACTTACCTACCATTTTATAAATTCGTAAAGTTTTTTCCTATTTGTTGAAATATGTGCGATAATTGGTAGCGATATATCTTGCAATCTTTCTGTAATTCGTAATTGTGTAATAACTTGTGGGGAATCGCGAAAGTGCGTTAAAAGAAGTGGATAAAAGAAAGATAAAAGTGGATAAAAGAAGTTAAAAGAAGGAATATCACTCTGCAATAGTATTTTCGAGTGCTATTCTCGAGTTTTACGCTCAAGTGGACACACACCCTAAGAATGTCTAAAAAACTGTCCAGACTCCAACCTGACAAATAGTTTTCTAGCGGCCGCGTTTCGAGATTATTTTTCCGAAACGAACACGTCCAGTCGTCGAATGGAATGCACTTACCATGATCAGTAGATTGACAGTCATGCCGAACGCTATGGACGACTGCAATGGCGGCGGTGGCGCGGCGCCCATGGATCCTATGGAGCCCATGCACCCGACAAACAGCAGAATTCCCGTTCCGACCACTTCCGCGACGAACATGGTGGTCGTGCCCTTCTGCAGGGTCCATCTTGGGACTGGAAAACAAAATCGGAAACATTGATTTTCGTTCCGTTCGTACCTCCGCACACATCGATACTCACTTTCCGCCTTGTCGCCCATGTTGAACCAGCGATCCTCCCGGTCGAACTAAACAGCAACTATTGCCCTAACCGCGAGCGCCGTAATCAGCACTCGAATCGCTTTAACAATACTAATCTAACGGCTATCGTGTTTCACGAATTCGTTTAAAAAGAAGATGCCTTATCGATCAGCGATACGTCGCCGCGTTCGACGAATCAGTGCTCGATCGCGCGGCTCAAGAGGACATACAAGAAATTTCATTCCGCCCGGCATCTCGACGGCGAGCATAATCGCGCGTCACACGATTCCGAATCGCCTTCGAAATCACGACGTGCCCGCCTCGTGCCTCCCGATAGCGCTTAGGACAATTCAGGAAATCATAGAAAATCGCGAAACGGGGGAGAAAACTCGACGACCATAAACGACAGTTTACGCATGCGGAACCCGGCGTTTATTCATGGGAAATCGGCGAGCACTTCGAAACAACGCCGCGTAGGACGTTCGCATAATCGCCGACGATTCCGGCTAAATTTACTCGAATTCTTAGGGTGCGCTGCGGAAAGCTTCTTAAAATTTCATCGGAAGGGAAATTGTCCGGAGATTTTACGCAAGCGCGCAATGATCTTATGCGAATCCCGGGGGGTGGACTCGGTGTCTTGGTCGTTCGAGCGATCATTTCGAGAGCATGAGCGATCCGAGGAATTATCGGAACGTCCACTACGAGTCGGACATAGCGTTCACGGTCCTCGTGGCGAAGACTCTGCTGACGCCGATCGGCATTTGGCCGTTGCGGCGAACCGACAGGTTCCTGGATCGTCTGAAAATGATCGCGCACATCGCGGCGATTTTCGCGCTGATGTGCTCCCTGCTGGTGCCCCACGTGATCTACACGTTCCACGACGCCGAGGACCTGAAGCGATACATGAAGGTGATCGCCGCGCAGGTGTTCAGCCTGCTGGCGATCATCAAGTTCTGGACGATCATCGTCAACAGGGAGGCCATCACGTACTGTCTAAGACAGATGGAGATGCAGTACAGGGACATAGAATGCGAGCAGGATCGAACCGTCATGAAAAACTCCGCGCAAGTCGGACGGTTCTTCACTATACTCTATTTGGGGCTGTCCTACGGCGGCGCGTTGCCCTATCACATCATACTTCCGCTGATGTCCGAGAGGGTCGTCAGAGAGGACAACACCACGCAAATACCCCTGCCCTACCTGAGCAACTATGTTTTCTTCGTGATCCGAGACTCGCCCCTCTACGAGATCACCTTCGTCTCGCAGATACTCATCAGCAGCATCATACTGTCCACCAATTGCGGGATTTACAGCATGATCGCCACGATCGCGACCCATTGCTGCGGTCTGTTCGAGGTGGTCAGCAGGCAGATAGAAACCATGCTCGAATACGAAGAGGACAAACTGTATGATCGGCTCAAGGAGATCGTTCGATATCATCTGAAGGCAATCGAGTAAGACAAGTATGGTTTACTAGGGACAGAATCGTTTTGCTATGGTGTTTCGCCATGTAAGGAAAATTGTTCTGTATCTAGTTAATTATATAAAATTTGGGTCATCTCTGTTCTGTTTAGAAAATGATCGTTTTGCTATGGTGTTTGCGACTTGCCTCAAGTTTAGTCGAAAGTTGTTCTGTATCTATTCAATTATCTGATTTGGATCATCTCTGTTCTGTTTAGAAAACGATTGTTTTGCTATGGTGTTTGCGACTTGCCTCAAGTTTAATCGAAAATTGTTCTGTATCTATTCAATTATCTAATTTCGATCATCTCTATTCCGTTTAGAAAGCGATCCTTTTACTATGGTGTTTGCGACTTGCCTCAAGTTTAGTCGAAAATTGTTCTGTATCTATTCAATTATCTAATTTGGATCATCTTTATTCTGTTTAGAAAGCGATCCTTTTGCTATGGTGTTTGTGTCTTGCCTCAAATTAAATCAAAAATTGTTCTTCATCCATTCAATTATCTAATTTGGATCATCTCTATTCCGTTTAGAAAGCAATTATTTTGTTATGGTGTTTGCGACTTGCCTCAAGTTCAATCAAAAATTGTTCTTTATCCATTCAATTATCTAATTTGGATTCTCTCTATTCCATTTAGAAAGCGATCATTTTGCTATGGTGTTTGCGACTTGCCTCAAGTTTAGTCGAAAATTGTTCTGAATCTATTCAATTATCTAATTTGGATCATCTTTATTCTGTTTAGAAAACGATCGTTTTGCTATGGTGTTTGCGACTTGCCTCAAGTTTAATTGAAAATTGTTCTGAATCTATTCAATTATCTAATTTGGATCATCTCTGTTCTGTTTAGAAAGCAATCCTTTTACTATGGTGTTTGCGACTTGCTTCAAGTTTAATTGAACCTATACAATCGAACCTTGTATCTATTCAATTATCTAATTTGGATCATCTTTATTCTGTTCACAAAGCGACATTTGATTTTATTCGATTATTTATACGGTAATTGATTCGTCAAATCATTTTCGATTTTTACATTTAAAAATATTCTTGGTAATTCTTCGTTTCCTTCAATTCTTACAATATTCTTTTTCCAAACATTACAGATTAC
>JAQQRO010000122.1:0-11175 GCA_028454255.1 Halictus ligatus
AGCGCGATTGAATTTCAAATTTGTTCTCTCTGCAATATCGATGCCAGCCGGCTCACGGACAAATATAATTTCGAAATGCTCGCGCCGGCAATTAGCTCCGTTTACGCCGGGCCCGGTGTTCTCGCTCCTTCGGGGGAGCAAAAAAGAAAATCGCTTCGAAGATTTTTGCTTCGAGTGCAGGCGCACTCGAGAGTGCAGGGACCGCGATGCATCGGTGGAAACGCAACGGTCACGGGGCGTGGAGGTTTGTTTCCAGAAGGATTGCGAGAGACCGTTGTTGAACGGGGACTCGGGAGAGCAAGGTATAGGCAAGCAACGCGTTTGGGCACAGGTATGCGGCTCTCGTCATTAGTATGTCGCCGGCAGAACGCGCAGGATGTGACGTCAAGGAGAGGCAGCGATTTATAGAGAGCCACGAATTCCGATTAGTGAAACGTTTCAGCTGCACGACAAGCGTGACTGTAAATTTTCGTTTCATAAAGCGGAACGTGAGCGGAATTCTTCGGGGCCGATGTACTTCGCCCCGGCAGTTTCCCTTTTTACAAATTCAACGCCCGGGGAATTGTATTTCCTCCCGCGTGATACTCGAAACGACCTGAAAATGTGTGTCGCGCCGCGAAACATAAATACGCGAGACCGTCTTTTCCTCGGGCACCGACGGAAAACCATTCGAAAACATCGAATTCACCCGCTCGAACGATTTTACAAGAACCGACGCCCACGAGAGATCGGTGCTTTACATTTCACTCGAAATTGTCTGTCCTCTCTCTCGGTCTAAACAAAGCTCGAACATTATCCGGAACTTTAAATTGTGTCGGACGGATAAAACAGGGCCGGGACAATGCAAATATTTGGTTAAAGTATTCGGGACTCCGCAAGGTAGACCAATGAATAATCTAACGAGGAATACTGCGTCTTCGTTCTACAGAATAAAATAGAAGTTAACAGTTTACACTGGACTGTTCATTCTAAGAGGATGTCGTAAATCTTGCCGGCAACTCGGAATTCTCCCTTCCCGAGGACAAATCCCATTTAAATACAGTAATTATTAGTATTCGCCCTTAGCACTCGAGCGGCGACTCTGAGGCGCCATTAAAACTATTGATTACAGTATTAAATTTGTTTGTGTATCATAAAATGGAAACGAATCATAATTTCAAAGTCCTACTGAGAAAGAAAAATTTCTGTTCCACTGGGTGTATTTGTCCGACGGCTCTTGTATACATGGAATAGAAACATTCCAAGTCAGAAAAAATATTTGGTTTTCGAGTTAAAATAGAGTGCAAAGGGTTAATTACAAGATACAGAAACTACGGTACGTTGAAATGCTTATACTGCTTTGCGTTAGATCTGCTCAATTTTGTCATAAACGCATAAAATCTTGTAAAATCCAGTAATTATTTCTGGGACTAAATTTTCAAGGGAAAACAGTTTCACCTTTCCTCTGTGTTTCATGACAAACAGGAGACTTTAAAGTGCGAAAAATATTAGTATTAATTACAGAATACATAAACTACGGTACGTTGAAATTCTTATACTGCTTTGCATTGGATCTACTCAATTTTGCCATAAACGCATAAAATCTTGTAGAATCCAGTAATTATTTCTGAGACTAAATTTTCAAGGGAAAACAGTTCCAGCTTTCCTCCGTGTTTCATGACAAACAGGAGACTTTGGAGTGCGAAAAATATTAGTATTAATTACAGAGTACATAAACTACGGTACGTTGAAATTCTTATACTGCTTTGCATTGGATCTACTCAATTTTGTCATAAACGCATAAAATCCTGTAGAATCCAGTAATTATTTCTGGGACTAAATTGTCAAGGGAAAACAGTTCCAGCTTTCCTCCGTGTTTCATGACAAACAGGAGACTTTGAATTACGAAATTCACCTTTTCGGCGGAGATCTTTTTGCAGGAAGTCGCGTGAGTGTTCTCGGCGACAGTGGGGCGTCCCTTTAATTTTGTGGTGGCGGAGTAAACAGTCGTGGAAAGGGCTGAGCGTTTCTTTCGATTTTGTCGATCCCCGGCAGTTTTCCCGTCGGAGAAGCGGCGATACGATACCCGTTCCGCGAGGAGGCGCGGAGTGTTTCGCGAAATCTGTTTCAGAGGCGGCGGCACAGGTGAAGAGCGTATTTCGCGAATTCCCTCCCGGCGGCCCGTATATTTCGCGAAAGCCCTCGTCGTCACCTCGGCTCTCGAATATCTTTCCCGCGAGTCGCGACAACGATTGCATTCGCGGCCGCGGCGACGAGACCCGGTACGAATGGGGCTATAAATTTCGGATCGCGAAACGCGCCGCGCCGCGACGCCCTGCGACGCTCCCCCTTCCCCCGGCCCCGCGTTCCTACAAGTATCGGCTGAGCGTTCGCGGAACACCGCGACACGAAATTTGCGTCTCATTTCGCCGCGACACCGGTAAGGGAAGCGGAAGGGCCGAGGGAGGGGAACGCTGTTTCGATTGGGGACTTTGTACCTCCGCCGCGGAAACACGAACGACCATAAGCGGCGCACGTTAATTGGATATTTGTATGAGATCCGGTACTTTGCCTCCTATCCGGTTGACATTGCCAACCTACGTTTCCTTTGTCGCTACTCCCTTCTCCTCTACGTCTCTCTCTCTCACTCTCTCTCCCTCTTTCTCTCTGTCTCCGCTGCCGTGTCCCTTTCACCCGTTTCGCCTTTTATAGCTTTCTTTCGAGCCGCTGTCGCCGCTCGATCGCCATCGGCAGCGATCCTTCAAACGGTCGTCACACCGCACCAAACAATCGGTCGACAGACAATCGTCTACGAACAGGTACTTCCCACTGGCTTCGACAACCTCGACACATTTCTGACAACGCAATTCATCGATGAACGTCGTGTCCACGTTCTTGTATCAAGAGAAACACGAGGATCTTATTAACAAGATTTAAGGTCCAACTTTGTCTCCAGCTTCGCACACAACTCTAAATCGTACAAGGTTGCAAGGGTTCGGGAGGCGCGGATTTATGGCTCGATAATGCAAAGATGGGGCTTATCAGTGGTCAAAAGCGCTAGATAAAGGATGAATCTAGCGCGCTCGCTACCTCGCAGGTCCTACTTTTGCGTTGTCGAGCAACATTTTGCATCATTCGGTCGCATGATTCCTGTCGGAGAGGCCATCTGAGCGCGCGTGGCCGAAGCTACGGCAGCGCCATTGTTTACGTTGTCGGCCACGCGTGATCAGCTCGCCTCTCTGACAGACTCTCCTGACGAATAATGCAAAATGTTGCTAGAAAAAGCAGAAGTAGGACCTGCCAGGTCAAGAGCGCGCTAGATTTATCTCTTATCTACCGCCTTTCACCCTTGAAAAGCCCCATCTTTGCATTATCGAACAATGATTTGACGCCTCCCGAACCCCTGCAACCTTGTACGATTGATACGATCAAGGCAAACGCACACGGCACGCACACTGTGGCGGATCAAGGCCACCTGGCAAAGCTGGACCTTAACCCTTAGCACATTTGTTACATTACAAAATATATATTTAATGGATTAAGAAACATTTCAATATTATCCGTGGCAATGGGATCAGTTTCGTATGAATAAAATGGAAATATTCTAAGACGGAAGAAAAATGCTCAAGTCAAAGACATTTCAAAATTTTCCTAACTTTGTATAGACCGTTTATTACAAAGTATATGCTTTGCGTTTCCAATATATTTTGTAACAAAATAAATAATATTGCACAACAAACATAAAGAATAACTCCAAGGTACATGGTAGCCGCCGGACGGATTATCTCATCCGAAACAAGTAATTGTTATAGGTAATCTAACATATAGAATATAAGGGAAAGGTAAATCGAAAAACTATTTATTTGAATTCTCTCGTAATGACCATTTATAACGTATTATAAATTTATTTTGAGATAGAGTTCTCTCGCAATGGGAATGGTAAAACGCGGGCCGATATATATATCGGTCTTCGGCACTAAAAGGGTTAAGCAGCCCTGTTCCACGGGACGTCGTTGTTGCGTCACGTGGTCATTCTTGTGGCGTCGGTTTCTCCACTGGCTGGCGAGGAACGCGAGACGAGCCTAGGAGGATCGAGCGGCCATAAGCAGAGAGACAGGCATTTCTTTGCACGGCTCGAACTGTGCTTGGACAAGCGCAGGTGTGTCGCGTCAGCTCGCGGAACGCGAAACCATCTCTTGGTCACCGAGCTATAAGGTGTCCACCTATTTTCCCGCCTCTTGCTATTAGTATTCGAAAGTGTTCCTGTTCCCGCTTCGATGCTCCCTCCCGTCATATTTCACTTCTGACAGTGAGCTACGCGGCGGTCTCGACGGTCTCTGGAGCCTTCGGGCCGACTTCGTTTTCCGCTTTGCTTTTATTTTTACTTCCGCGAAGCGATTCGGCCGGCGCGCGTAATTCCGAAGCCGCGAAAACAGATTCCGCGTCCGCGGGGACGCTCGAGGAATCGATGCCAGAAGAATTGACGTTATCGAGGCTCTTCTCTCGTCGCCCGAATTTGTTGCACTCGAAATGTCTCTATCGTGAACTCTCAGTTGGCAGTGGGACCGCGCGAAAAACACACGGAATCCGTTAACGAACGCGCTCGCGTGCAAATGTCAGCTATTATTGTTCGAGGTGTCTCACTTTTCGAACCGTCCCCCCGCGTCTCCGAACGTGTTTAAACAAACGGAGTTTCGCTATATACTTCGGATACCTCCGCGGCGAATTTACGCATTCCTTGTTAACGCCTCTTCTTCCTCTTCGCCCGGATTTCCGCCGTTTCTCCGTTCCGCGAGACGGGCAAAGCATAACTCAATAGCCGAGGGACGCGTCCCGGAGTACACGCGGAATCCGTCTAGTTCGAAATTCCAGAAACGCGGGGTTAATTGGAACAAGGAAGAAAGGTTGCACGCGTGCGTGTATAAGATCCGCGGACGCGAGATAGACGCAGATGAAAAGAGAGAGGGGGGGGGGGGGGGAGGGGGTGGAGGAGGAGGAGGAGGATCGATACCGGAGGGAGTGTAGCAATTAAAAGAAGTTGCCGCGAAATAATTATAATTCGAGTAGTCGGAACTGTGGCAATTAAAAATTTAATTAAAACCGTCGTGTTCGTGCCCGTTATGCTTTCTTGTTATCGTCGCGCGGAGCTTCTTCGAACGGACGGAAAAAATCTGCTTGACGGTTATCGGCGCGGCGTTTTCATCAGAGTAAGACCGCTCCGCGAATGGCGGTGCGGGTGCGCATTGCGTATAGCTAGAATCGAACCAAGGAGAGAAAAGAAAACGAAAAACCGGTGTTCTCGGGATCCCGTGCGTACGACGGACGGTCCGCGCGGGATCTCGATCGGGTGGACGCCGATCATTGACAGTATTTTCGAGAGGAAAAACAATGGACAATGGACAATGGACGTCGAAGAGGTACCGGCGGCTATGTGTTCGTCCGCGTATAACAGGACGCGGCACGCGATACCAGCGTTGGAAAATAACGAGGCGACAGTAGGTGCAGCTTACCGAGCCGGTAAGTAGGTTGCCACAGCTAACTCGTCCCTTGCGTTCGTGTGAGTGCCTATCCACCTATCCGACCGGTGCAACACGCGCGTGCACGCGCGCACGAACACATACTCCGCCGCCGGTGGAAGACACAGCAGGCATAGAGAATTATTATTATTATAGAATCACGGTGAGTATGTGCTGCCTCGATAATTCGAGAGGCGAGCTGACCGCGATTTGCTAGCCATTTCTTCGATTCGCGAGCGATTCCCGGCTCCGCGCGGACAATTATAACAGTCTCCGTCTCATTACGCTGCTCGTCTGCATCCTATTAAACTTGTAATAGCGGCTCGATTAATTAATCAAGATGACAGTCAGTTTTCGAGGCAGAGTTCCACCACAAAACATCGTCCACTCGGCGTTAATCGGTTCAATTTTTTGGCTCGTGCTGTCTCCGGGGGCCACCAAGCCACGCCCACTAGAGGCATTTTGGAATTTACGCTGCGACAACATTGTTGATCGAATACTATTTTGTTTCCGTAATATTATTTGCTGTTAGTGGCAAGTGCGGGGACATAGATGGCCCTCGGAGACACTGCTGTGGCTCTGTACGAAAATCTGGGGCCACAAAGCCACGCCCAATCGAGGCATTTTAAAAGTTACTCTGCGACAGCATAGTTGATCGACTACTATTTCGTTTCTTTAATATTATTTGCTGTTAATGGCAAGAGCGAGGACATATATGGCCCTCGGAGACACTGCTGTGGCTCTGTACGAATATCTGGGGCCACAAAGCCACGCCCAATCGAGGCATTTTAAAATTTACGCTGTGACAGCATAGTTGATCGACTACTATTTCGTTTCTTTAATATTATTTGCTGTTAATGGCAAGAGCGAGGACATATATGGCCCTCGGAGACACTGCTCTGGCTCTGTACGAAAATCTGAGGCCATAAAGCCACGCCCAATCGAGGCATTTTAAAATTTACGCTGCGACAACATAGTTGATCGACTCCTATTTTGTTTCCATAATATTGTTTGCTGTTAGTGACAAGAGCAGGGAAATAGATGGCCCTGGGAGACACTGCTCTGGCTCTGTACGAATATCTGGGGCCACAAAGCCACGCCCAATCGAGGCATTTTAAAAGTTACTCTGCGACAGTATAGTTGATCGACTACTATTTCGTTTCTTTAATATTATTTGGTGTTAATGGCAAGAGCGAGGACATATATGGCCCTCGGAGACACTGCTCTGGCTCTGTACGAAAATCTGGGGCCAGAAAGCCACGCCTACTCGAGGCATGTTAGAATCCACGCAGAAGGAACAAGGTAGATAGCCTTCCATTTTTCTCTCGCATTATTGGGACAAGATTGGCGACCATATTGGTCCACGGGGGCGGTCTATGGCAACCCCATATAGCAGACTCGAGCTCCTCCGTCGAATTTACGTGGCAACCGAGGCGAGTTTGCAAATGGCGAGCAGCTCGGACGCGTTACAAAGTTCCGCAGTTTCCGTGTAACGCACCTATTACGCTAACGGCGCAACGATTACTTCTAATTGTGAGTGTGTTGTGCGATCGCGCCATTATCGATATTGTTCTCGACTGTCCGGTCGTTCTGACGGCGGGAACGGTGGCCGGGATTTACTATGCGGAATTCCGCGGCGCGAACGTCGGGGAAAAGGTCTGTTTAAAGGTCGAGAATCGTAGCGAAATTCACGCGAGACTCGTTTTGACGGAAGTTACGGTTTGGATCGCTTTTTTCTCGCCCTCTGTCTCTCTCTCTCTCTCTCTCTCTCTCTCTCTTTTTCTCTCTCCGCGCCTCTCTTTCTCGCTTCATCTCTCGACAAGCCCGAGGTATTTGCATTTTTATCGTGGTCACGCGACAAAGATATGCAAAGTTCGTGCCGGGGACTTCGGGAGAGTGTTATTGCCTCCACAAAGCGGGCTTTAATGAATCTTCTGGAAATAACCGAGCAACACTATACCTATTACGAATTTTTAATCGCGCCTTCTCCCCCCCCCGCCGTTTTGCAGACGCTTTCAGCCCGGCACGGTCTCGGTACGCGCGCGCGAGAGCGCGAGAAGCTAAAATATGCCTCCGCTATTATTTATGACTCGGTTCGTTCCGCTTCTTCGAAAAGGAACGAAGACCGTGGCAGCGCGAAGTTGCGATTTTTCAACGCAACGCAACACGCCCGCCTGCTTCGTGTACCCATTCTCGAGCGGTGGACGCGACTTGTTTGCGTTTTTCGTTGCGTAACAACAACGTTGCGCCGAGCGTTCTTTGCACGTTGAAATCGAGCTCCTCGGACGGATGTTCAAGGACAGCCCGCCGCTTCACGTCCACCGGACCACGCGAAACGCATACTCGCTAATTTCTAGGGTTTTCATGCTGTGAAATAACAGTTACGCAACGCACGGACGGAAAGGAATTCGCGCGAGCCGACACGCCGGCCAAGGGATAAGAAAACATTGCTCTTCCCACACGCGCGAGATCGTTTGCGAAACTTTCGATCGGCGAACCAAGTATTCCCCGGCGCGAGAAAAAAAAATGGCCGCCGACGAACAGGAATTATCCCGACGGAGATCACTGGAATACGATTGGACCGTTTAATCTCCGGCGCTTTGCTCTCGAACGAAAATAGCGTCGCAATTAAAAATCATACGGGTTAGAATCAGTTTGAAATTCTATTACTCGAACGTCACCGCTCGAAATTTGTTGATATTCAATAAACCGGCGGCCTGGCACTTTTTTCGAGCGCTGCACCGCCCGCGGCGCTCTCGAACCGTTGATATCGCGCTGCTCTAAACAATTAGCGGATATAATGACGAGCAATTTCAACTTTTTGTGCGCCCCGTTCCAACAAGTTTATCCGCGCAACAAATTCGAACCCTCGGATTTCGCGACAGCGTATTGCGTTTACACCCGATTCATCGAATATCCTTTTCAATCGGTGAAAACACTAGAAATTACTATACAATTCGAGACGATTCCCACATTCCTAAATGCCCTCGCATTTAATAGATTGCTAAACTCACTCGATTTTATTCGAACAAAATCGGAAGGGCTATGTGTACTGAAAATACCGCAGATTTAAGTATACTGAAGTAAAAAATTTTTGCATTGCGAGGCACAGGAGCCAAGTAGAAATTTCTTTACTCTTTTAATTATCTTGTTGAGCTGAAACTCGTATGTCCTCGAGTCGATTTAACACGATCACTGCTTCAAATTGTGCGTACCGATTTTTGCCGCGAAAATCCGCAGTTTAACCCTTTGCACTCTACGCTATTTTCATTCTAAAACTAAATTTTTCTTCCGTCTTAGAATATTTTCATTCTATTCATACGAAACTGATCCGATTTCCATATATAATATTTAAATGTACAGCGAACTATTAAATACAAATTTTGTGATGTAACAAATATTTTGTAATATTCTTTGTCATTTCTTTGGAATAATGCCACAAAAATTTCTAGTGGTGCTACCGAGTGAAGGTCAAAGGGTTAATCGTTTGGAACAGCAATTTTCTAATTGTTTCGACCAGTGCGTTGAATGAGTCGGGAGGCGCGTCGAAAGGGATTGAAAATGCGTGTTCCGTGAATCGAAGTAGGGGAAAGGGAGCGCGACAGGTACGAAGTAGGGCGAGCACAGTGCTCGTTGTCTGAGAACCGCGAGGACAGTCGGGAAAGAGGGGAGGAACGATCGAGAGCGGTGGTTGCGGCTCGTTATAGTCGGGATCAGCCGCAGGTTCATTCAGTTTTCTCGTCCCCGGACGGTTGTTCCTCGCAATAACGGTCTCCATTGATGAAATTCCGAGGTTAGTAAATGCCGTACACCGCAAAACAACCATCGCCGCTGGGCGTCGTCGAGGATTTATGGCGTTCACGAGGCTGGGGGTTCGCCCGACGGTACTTTTTTTCCATGCTGGTGGACAGCTGTTACGTCTGGCGATCGAGAGATCCGCTCTTCGATACCGTCAGCTCGCGACCTACGCCCGGTCGAAAGATCCACGCGCTACAAGCGCGAAACACTTTCCATCAACCTGATGGAAGTCCATTTGAACGGCTCGAGTCTCGGGTTTCGACGCGACAGGAAAACCTTTCCGAAAGCCTGAAAAATCCCGGCGCGTGGAACTTTGAATTTTGATTTCTTCTGCTACGATTTTCTGCGCTTTTACCGAGACGAAGAAAGCGACGGAGGCGATTTCCCAAATTTCTAGGTGTCGAAACCTCTAAGCGGGGCAGAAATTGGTGCGTCGGATTTCGCTAGATCCGTGGGGAATTTTTCACGGGAGCCAATTTTTGGACGACCTTGATTTCCACTGCTGCAATTTTCTGCACTTTTACCGAGACGAAGAAAGCGACGGAGGCGATTTCCCAAATTTCTAGCAGTCAAAACCTCTAAACGTGGCAGAAATTGGTGCTTCGGATTTCGACAGATCGGTGGGGAATTTTTCGCGGGAGCCAATTTTTGGACGACCTTGATTTCCAGTGCTGCAATTTTCTGCACTTTTACCGAGACGAAGAAAGCGACGGAGGCGATTTCCCAAATTTCTAGGTGTCAAAACCTCTAAACGTGGCAGAAATTGGTGCGTCGGATTTCGCTAGATCCGTGGGGAATTTTTCGCGGGAGCCAATTTTTGGGCGACCTTGATTTCCACTGCTGCAATTTTCTGCACTTTTACCGAGACGAAGAAAGCGACGGAGGCGATTTCCCAAATTTTTAGGTGTCGAAACCTCTAAACGTGGCAGAAATTGGTGCGTCGGATTTCGGTAGATCGGTGGGGAATTTTTCGCGGGAGCCGATTTTTGGACGACCTGTAGTGCTGGTCGGTTGCGAAACGACTCTCCGATATATCGCTTAACCCGGCTTAAATATCCCGTCATTACTCGCGAGGATGTTCGGAGTGTAACTAAGTAACGATTTCCCGCGACCGTTTGCCAACTGTAGGGGTATAGGTGGACGCGGGCCACGTGGGAAAGGAAAATTATTTGAAAAGGAACGAAATGACAGTGACAGGTGGAAGGCACCTTCGTCTTGGCTCCCGATTTGCATGTGACCCAGTCCCGGCTAATCGTGAATGGTAGTAGTCGGCCTCCGGCGGAGCAACGGTATCTCTCTCTCTCTCCCTCTCTCTCTCTCTCACAGTCTCTCGGCTAGTACACGAATGATAGCGCGCGCGTTTTACGCAAACGTAATTTCGCAGGCGAGCACAGCCGTGTCTCTACATACGGTGTCGGCGTCGCATCTACGCTATCCACAGTATCCCACAGTATCCACAGAGTATCCGCAGCAGGCTGCAAACCCCCGTGAGCTTGTCGGTTACGCCTCGTCGAGCTCCGCGCTCGGACAATGGAATATAACGTAATGCAATCGACGATGCGACCGTCTGTCTCTACGTTTCTCTTCGCCTTCTGCCGTCCCGGCAAAAACGACCGGCGAACGTCGAGCTGCAGAAAGAACCCCGAAGAACAACATCGGGAGGAGGATCGTGACGCAAGGCCAGCCACGTCCACGTCGACTTCGCGGAACACGCGCGCAGACGACAATGTGTATTACTGGGAGTGACGAACCGCGAGAGAAGAAATAACGCGATCGTGACGTAACTCTTGGCTTGGCAGATGCGCGTCAGGGATCAGTCAAAAACGTGGCTCCGTAATCTCGACCGATGTTGTGTTCGAAACAGTTGAGAAACTATCGGACA
>JAQQRO010000123.1:0-11160 GCA_028454255.1 Halictus ligatus
GAAGCCAAAGTTTGGCTCGAATTTGGCATGGCAGACTTTGCACTGGAATACCGACGGTAATGCGGAAACAGATGGATGGCAATTCCGAGTCAAATGTTGGTGGCATATTCGAAGCATTTTGCTTACTGATGATGTAAATGACGTGTTACGGAAAAACTAAACACGCGAGAAAGATGAAATTTGAGTCAGGAGATAGAGGGAACTCTCCTCTATATATTCATACGGTCAATTATATTTTTATGTACTTCCTAATAGTTGTGAATGGTTGTTGAAGTTTGAAAATGTGCCGACGCGGGTACTTTGGACGCTCTATTTTTGCGTTGAATATTTTCAACTTGCGAATATTGAGATTGTAAAAATGCGTCCATGAGCAATTATTTAAGAAATTGATTCCTTTGGGTATATATTATTCAAAAAATGGCTACAGACTTTGATTTTAGTGCTCCGTAAGTCTGGTGTTGAAAGAACATCGTCAAGCTTCTGTTTGATGAAATGTAGTAGATAAAATCAGATATATTTAACTATCTATTAACTAACCAGCTGCAGACAACAACGTGGGAAGCCAGTCGGACATGAACATCATCTGATTCGAGACTCTTCTCGACGCTTTGATCAGAGGACTCCAGATGGCTGCCACTCCTCGCGTCCCACCTTCCCAAGGGCTATCCTTCATCTGCAAAATAATCGAAAGTTCAGCTTCGCAGCCTGTGCACAATGGTGTTCTGCTTTTTTTCTCTCTTAGTAAAAATTGATTTTTACGCCTCGGAGCGGATAATTGCTGCCCTGATTGCTCAGCAAACCTTCGGTCGGCGCTCCGTTGTCACTCATGAACAGCACAATGCTGTTTTCTAACATTCCACGGGTCCTCAAAGCGTCCATCACCTCGCCGACGCTCTGGTCTAATCTTGACAGAACGGCTACGAACAGGCAGCAGATTTTCATTACTAGCCTGCTTGCAAAATGGAAATTTATTGGAAGCAAATAAACATCCGTTTCTCTCTTTTAACACTTGAACGACCGAGCAATGAATGCGACTGACGTGTATTGCTCTGTGATCAGTGACGAGACTGTGCCCATTCAGACTTCATACAACTTTTATTGTAGTATGAGCTTCAGTGAAGAGGTTCATTAAAAAATTTCCGATGAAAACATTTTTATAATTTCAGTAATTCAAAAAACTTTTTGTCGCTCTACCTCATTTCTATCGAAAGTTCTTTGATTTTGTTTGAAAATTGCGACGCATTCTCCGAGTCGAAGCGAGAAATATTCTCACACAAGGACGAAAGGTTGAGGCGCCTGAAACCATTTCTATTCTTGTCGGTAACGTGGTCCCTCTACCTTACCGCGAATCCACGGAATCAAAGCGGAAAAATTCGCTGTTCGAGAAATTTTTCGGTGGAAGTTTGCTTGTGCAAGTCATTAGGTGTCTGGTGATCTAGCGCGCGTAGCAGACGCATAGTTACCAGCTTGAATCCTCCTCTCAGGATCTGCGATGTACGCGAACTTGGCAATCTCTTCGTCGGGAGCGCGCAGCAACTGATTCTGATTCCCTTTGTGGGGCGCCAGATGAGCCAGGTAGAGGAACATCGGTTGATCCGCGTCGTGTTCCTTGATTAATCTCACTGCCTCGTTCGTGAAAAGATCCGTCGCGTATCGCCCCGCAGTGTCCCAGGCGACGGAAAGGTTTCGCCGCATGTCGAAACCACGGAAATCCCCGAACTGTTCGCTCTGCGGAACACTCCGATCAGGAAATTGTCGAACGAATTGTCAGCGGCAGTGAGAAACACTGTGCGACATATCTCGGTTACGAACGAAACGGTTCGAACGCCGCGAGTCCCAAAATTGATTAGATAGTTACCGGTTCCTGGGTAACGTGCGTGAAATAATCCTGGAGACCGTTCCAATAGCCGAAATGGGTGTCGAAACCACGAAACGTGGGGGTGTACGTCTTCCTGTAAAATCCCAGGTGCCATTTGCCGACCGCGTGAGTCTTGTAGCCTACCTCTCTCAAGTACTGCAAAAAGATCGTTGACTTTTATACTGCAAATTATGGAATTACAAAAATTCAGAGTGGAGTTTCACAAACTAGAAGCGTAGTTCTCGTTGTAACATTTCACCAAACGAAATTCTACGTTACGAACATTTGAATGTAATGAACAGACTCCGGATTTTATGACGAAAATCAGTATCAATGTATTATTTTCACCACGTTAAAATTACGCCAGTGAGAAATATCAATTTACATTTAGCCCCCGTGTATCGATAAATCGAGTTCAGTGGTGAATCTAAATTTCCTTGCTTTTTGGGGAAGGTTTTGGCATAAAGTTGAAGGTCAAAACACCCACCTGAGGCAACAGTTTCTCGTTCAGAGGCAGCCCCCGCGGCTCAGCCGGGAAAATAACAGAATGTTGCATGCCGAGGTGAACAGGATTTTTCCCGGTCATTAGAGCGGCTCTGCTCGGTGTGCACAATGCAGGCACGTAATGACTGTTCAAGATGATCCCGTTGTACGCGAGAGCGTCGATGTTTGGCGTCGGAATTTGATCCGATCCGTGGAAGCTCACGTCGTTCCATCCCTGAAACATACGAGATCACATTCCAGCCTTTGGCGGTACGGTCGCGCAAAAGTTTGAACTTTCGCGGATATTACGGTGAATCGTAAAGCCACGTCCACACCGAACGAACATCTGGTGACGTTGCGTCGTCGCCTCCTGTTGGAAGACACGTTAAGGGGGTTACGCTAGGACTTTTTTCTCGACATTTTACGTCTTAAATAACTAAGTAACCAATTAAAAATGCATACCACCGTGTTTGTACATGTTTTGCTACGTTTGTATGCAATATGCGTATATGAACTTGCAAGGGTGAAAAACTTGACAAATTGACGCTTCAATATTGCAATGAGCTGTTTAAAATTGGTCACTTGTGTTTCCTAAAAGTCCAATCTACGTCTGTATGGAGCCCAAATTGCGAATTTCTACCTAATTGTGGAGTAATTTGTGATATTCTGCGGAAAACTCGCTTTCTGAAGCAAGTATGACGTCACAACATGGCTGCCACTGAGAGGTTCTCTTAATTTCATGTACAAACACGGTGGTATGCAATTCTAATCGATTACTTACTTATTTAAGACGTAAAATGTCTAGAAAAAAAGGCACAGAGTAACACAGCGTGACAGTCAAGGCAAAATGTCTGCCGGCCCCCTTAAGTCGACTTTCGAAATGAATTTCGAGGTTATGAGAGCCAGAGTAACCCAACTGCTAAAACAACATTTCACAGTATTGACCCATTAACGTCCACGAATTTTTTTTTTACTTTTTAGCAAACGATGGACAAAACATCTAGTCAATCTAAGATGGCGCTAGAAGCAAACTAATATAATCTTGTTGTCCTGTACTCAAGCGAGCACAAAGACGTAGCAAAGACATGTACAAACACGGTGGTATGCATTCTTAATTGATTACTTACTTGTTTGAGACGTAAAATGTCTAGAAAAAAAGGCACAGGGCGACATAGCGTGTCAGTCAAGGCCAAATATGCCTGCCAGCCCCGAAAAGTCGCGTCAGCGTGGACGTAGCTAGAAGCTCACCATGTCATCGGCGAGGATGATGACGATATGAGGTTTTCTGTCTCGTGCGCGACCAAATTTCTCGTTTTTGATGCTCGCCTCTTCGCTTTTCAGCTTGACCGTCGACGGTATGCCCGCTTCCGCTGTCAACTTCGACACGAACGACGAGAAGAAGAATGCCACCACGCTTGTCGCCAAAAACTCCGACAGTATCATCAGCGTCAACATCTTCGATATCAGCGAGACGTTCATCTCGAAAATAACTGGAAGAACAGATTTGGCGAAATGAAAAATTCAGCGAGATTCAATCGCAGTTATTGTACTCGGGCAGACAGGGTCGTGATGGAATAAAATGGTGGACAGTTCTACGCGAAAACGAATGCATTCTGGGCTGCAGACCAGGGACGAAAAAAGAAACAATTTAAGTCAAAAACTTACAAGAGAATAGAAATTATACAAAAATGTTCCGCGCCTACTTGAGTCGATTTGGGTTAACTGGGTGGGTCCCCAAACAGCGTTAGCCCAGAACACCAAAATTAACGGTCCGCCGCCGGCCGAGAAAATCGAATTTGAATATTCATTGGAAGTGCGTGCCGTTGAATGCAACTCGAATAACGCGCCTTTCCATTGCAAACCGTTTCTATTTGTTACAGGCACGATAAATATTCAAGTTCGATATTCTCCGGCGAAAAATCTGTTTTTACATTTATCACGAGGACACACGAATCTATCTTCCGTTCTATAGGATTCTGTACGGAAGACAAAACGGTCCTGTGAATGATAATGATCTAATCAAAATGCACACGGTGAATACACACGTTCGAGAAATTAACCAGAAAAAACGTATTAACACTTGATATACCGGAAGTCCATCATTAGGCCTTTCAACACTAGACGTTACAATCAACAAAACAATAATTTACAATTATTCAGACTCTAAAGATACATCCGTGAGGAATTATTCCACAAATTTACTTCTTTACATGTCGTTAAAAATGGCGAGAAATTTGGACATTCTTGTTATCTTTATAAAGTAACGTAAAATTATAAAGTAACCTAGTAAAAATAGGATGAACAATTTTCTTTGTTGGCGAGTACAGTTAATAATGAAGTGATGTGTGTTAATAGGCTCCGGTCGGTCGCAAAATGGCCGGTGATTATATCGAAGGGTGAAAGAGCGTTGCGAACGGTGAATAGCCGCGTCGCTTTTCTTCGGATCAAAAGTGGTTCTTACGTCGATAGTAAAGGGGGTGAAAGATCGGCGACGACGAAAGGTATCTTGTTATTAGCGGGAAGACGTCCATTTTTTGCGCTTACGTCCGTGGACCATCTTTCCGGCGTGCACGGCGAAAGAGAGTTCGGTTGTCCGGGGCTCGTCTTTGGGAACGCGAGAACGCGACTGACTGGGGAAACTTGAGATGTCTCGGTTTATTATCACTTTGGATTTTCTGGCGCGAGGGGGGAAACCGCGCGGAGCAAAGGGAGGATCTGGAGCATAACGAAAGTACTCCTACCACGGGGGAGGAAAAAGGAGAGGCGGGACGGAACGGTGGGAAAAACTTGGAGCGATATCAGCGGTTTCAAGTAGCACGCGCGAGAAGAATCATCCTCGGCAGATCCAGAATCGGTAAACATTCATAACGCACCGCGGAAGCAGCGCATTTTCCCATCAAATATCTTGCTTCGCGTTCTACTCGACCACCGAGACATTTAAATCCCGCTAGTATCACCGGATTGCAAATCTTTACGCAAAATATCCTTCGAGCGAACAGTAGAAGGTTATTTCCTGCGTTACTGATTCCGCCATCTTGTCGTCGAACGAACGAGACCTCATTTCGTCGATCCTGTTATCTCATTGTACTCGCTACACTCGTGTTTACTAGAAATTTTCCCACAGATTTTTTATTTTTCATAGAAGTTTTACAGATTTTTCGAGAAACTCGAGTTTAACACCAGGTTTACCGAACCCGTCAAAATGACGGTTTCTAATATTTTTGATTTACGGTTATTGTGATTGTAAAGACGAGGAATTGTTCAATAAATCTATGTCTTTGTGCTCATACTGCTCAAAAAATGGCTAAACGTTTGTATAGCTATGTTCTTGTTATTTTTATAAAGTAATGTAAAATAGTCAGGGATCGGCTGACGCGTCTGACCGTGACCAACCAATTCTACTTCCTGCAAATCAGATCTGGGAGAATTTTACTTAAAATGAAAATAAGAAATAACTATTTGAAATCATTTATTCCGTTACTGTCCAATACTGTTATTCGACAATGAAAATAATGTTGATTCACTTGGAATATTAGCAATTTCAGTATTTCTTTATTTGAAGTTTATCAAAAGAAATAATCCCCAGAATACTTGATCTCACCTGATACAATTTTGATTAACAATTTCACAATTATCTCAAATAACTGTAAGGTAAACTAATACGTTATTTGAAATAATATTTCAAGTAATGTTGCTTTAAAGGCGATCGCGGGGAGTAATTACAAGATAAAATAACACGATACTAGAAATAGAATTTGAAATGATGATGTTTCATAGGTGCTCAAGTGCTCACAGCTTGTCTCAACAATATTGTACGTCCTTGAAAGGGGTGATTCCTGAAAAGTTACTTCAAATAATCTGAGGAATTACCCTTTCAACGAAATACAATACTTCTACACTATATTTTTCAAACTCGATTTTCTCCGAAAAATACTATTCCTCTCTTTTTCGACATATTTTTCCACGTAGAATCACCATAATTTTCGGTCATAATTTTCGGTACTGTATTATTTATATGCAAGCAGCGTAACGTTTGTTTACTCTTTCCGGAAGCGACGAGAAAGAGGAAACATATCTTTGGTGGGGGCGGTTATTGTAGCGGAACATGGACCGTCCGCCGAGATAATTCGCCTAACCGAGTCGGACGGTGCAGCTGTTTGTCAAATATGATTTGAATAATTAGACGGGAGCGTAAATAAAATTTGCCGGCGTCAGTCGATCCCGGCGCGGACAATTAAACTTCCAATCGCAACGGTGCCGCGATTTTCATAAACGGATCGGCCTGAAAATCGGTTCGCTAATTGCCGTTGATTCGCTCGATTCGCACCGGCTGTCATAGTAATTCCGCACGAGACGACTCGTTGTTCCTCTGCACTATTCGTTCCGGCCGTTCAACGTTGCAGAACTCGCGAGAAATTGAAACGATAATTATACGACAATTATGCAGCCTTGCTAGAATTAAGGGCTCGTTGTTACTCCGCACAAACGAACATTTAATACCGAAATAACGAAAGTCTCCGGCTCTCTGAATCACTGTTCTCCCAAGCTTCTTAGGCTTACTTATTTCTATCGGCGCATTCAGAAGAGAAATTCGAATCCTCAATGGCCGACTGCTGGCAGGGACTTTTACTGAAATACTATAATACTATAATCTCATTACACATAATTCTGTACGACCGAATTTTGCGAACCGTCGTCCATCTTGGGGCGATAATATTGGTGACGAATTTCCACGCTTGGTGATATTGTAAATGAAAAAAATATTATTAACTGAGCCAAGGGTAGTCGCTACTACCGAGCTACTCTCGATTTCGTCGAGCAAACTCGTCCAATGGCGTAGAAATGCTTGGATTCCACGGCATGCACGTTTTTGGCCTACTTTTGACGCTTATGTTACCAAACATCACCTTCCTCTTTCGAACGGGCCCTTTCCCAAGCGAAAAATGTTCTATGTACAAGGACGAAAAGTTGAGGCACGTGGAACCATTTTTCCTCTATTTTTGTCGGTAACTTGGTCACTCTATCTTATCGATAGTCTACGGAGTCTTGGCAGAGGCCGAATGTGTCGCGAAAGTTAGGTCGTGAACAAAAACTCGTTGCATTATTTCCGCATTTTTCATCGTTTTTGCGTTGACTCCTATTTATTTATTTTTGTTTTAACTCCAAAACGAAAGATTTCTTTCGACCTAGAATATTTCCCTTCTATAGATTTTTTCACGTGTTATACGTACGAAAATGGTGCGATTTACTCGCGCAGTACTGAAAAGTTTAGTAATTTATTGAATACAAACAAATTTAATAAAGATATTTTGAATACAGCAATTTCTGGTGACGCTTTGCAGACGCCATTCGCGTGCTAAGGGTTAAAGCTAATTCAAAAGAATTGCAAAATTACGAAATCTTTTGGAACTGCAATGAAAACCAAATTCTGCCTCAAGCAGCATCGGCTAATCGTGACAAGAGTGATTTGCAAGGTGGTTTTCACGGCACATTAAGCGCAGAAAAACGTTCCGCGGAGCGCGTCCAAGAAATTCGATCGTAGATACACACGCCTCTCATTAAGCGGTTACGTTAATAGAAAAAGCATATAATGGTTAGCGGACGGATTATCATAGACCGTATTCCAGCTAATGGCTTCTTTAATTGGTAATTAGCCACTGGGTCATCCTTACAACTTCATACTCCGTATCGCGTGCCAGAAATAGGCACGCATTGTGCTTAAAATATTTCCTTGTTGTAAACAACTTTTAAACGTTCACGGCAGTGGAGAATATCGGCGAGTTTGTTGCACGCGCATAATGTGCATAATTACATGGAGACATGTGTATTCGAATTAGTTATAGATAATTATAGATTAATAAAAGATTAAATAAAAGATTGATTGTAGATCTGTTTAATTCGAGACTATTTAGAGAAAAATCGAGTGTGTTTTTGTTATTGATAAATTTATGGAAAACGAATATGTTCTCGTTTTCTGGCAAAGTATGGTCGTGCGTGCTATGTCGTAATAATGTTCAGCGGTGCCAACGCGTTGGAAGACCACGCTTTTAATGAGCTATTAAGAAAAGAAACGGCACGTAAAAACGCCCACAAATCTTTCGCGGTTTTCCTCTTATAGATTCTGGAAAACTTGTTTTTACAAATTATTTCACGCGAGGATGCTCAATTTCCACCAATATGTAAGTATTCTGCTAATTTGGAATATTTATTCTGTGCACCGTGTCGCTTATTGTGTACAGCGAAAATTATCGCCGAACGTCAGCGAGTATTACCAGAAAAATTTAAGAGAAATAACGAAATTAAAATTATTTAGAAAGTACATACCCGACACGTGGATTTTGTTTATTTGCAGCTTACAGCAGCTGTTGGAGCTTAGAAAGTATACTGTGCGCAATTTAAGAAAGTCTGATCGTCTTTTTACTTTACTTTGCACTCGCTACAATCTTCGAACACATTGAAGAAATGTATGCAAATTCGTTTGGACATTTCTATGTGCACGAAAATCAGCCTAGTAGTTATTATACAAATTAGTACCACACTTCCGATAATGACTGTGTAGAAAACAGAACGAAACAAGAAACAGTAAAAGATAACAAAGCAGGTGAACAATTATTTTTCACATGTTCTGCTATCTTTAAGCAACGACATACATCGAACACAATTGTATAGAATGAAATCATAAGCAGTCGCTTCTTTTTCAAACGTTTACGCTTAAGGAAAAGTATATTTGCCCACTGGACTGCCATTTTCTTATATTCTAGAACTCGGTTCGCTGAAACGTTTAAACAAATTTTCAACAAGATTCTCGTGCTGTTTGGATCGTAATGGGACTTAATAGACCAGGAAATCAATCTCTATCAATTTCTATAAATTAGTCTGCATAAAATCTACGGTTTATCGATCCGCATGCAGAAATTTCACTTCCATTTCGAATTTGTCCTGCATAGTTACGCGCTCGTTGAAATACGATTATTCCACGCGTAATTCATGCGCATTTCAGCTTTCCCTCTCTCTAAATCAATCTCTCATTTTCATCTGACCGACATTCTTCGTGGAAAACAATACCTAAACAGACCTACGTTACCTTAGTTAACACTAGATTCACGGGATCAGTCAAAATGGCGGATTCTGGTATTTTTAATTTACGAATATTGGGATTGCAAACATGGATCCATGAGGAATTATTCAACAAATTGATTTCTTTAGGTATATATTATTTAAAAAATGGCTACAAGTTTTTATAGATACATTTTTGTTATTGTTACAAAGTAATGGAGTATAGGCATATTTAGTGCCCCGTGAACCGTCGAAAAAGTGAGTTACCACATCGGAGCATGTCACGGTTATGTCACTTTTACTTTCCCCGGGACGACGAATTCTGGTCACTGCACCCCGCAAAAAAAAAATAATAAAAAAATAAAAAAAGAACAGACCGTTTTTGTTTCGCCGTGAGTTTCTTCCGGGTGGACTGTATCGACGCACGTGAATCGACGTCCCCGACTCGCTATTATTACATCGGAACGTGTAATTTTTCT
Organism: Halictus ligatus; assembly: GCA_028454255.1. Lineage (NCBI taxonomy): Eukaryota > Metazoa > Arthropoda > Insecta > Hymenoptera > Halictidae > Halictus > Halictus ligatus. The sequence continues at coordinate 9,877 of JAQQRO010000123.1, forward strand.
CGCGTATTGACAGCAGCGTTTCATTATCGGGTAAAAACGCATTGTCTGTTTTGCTATATTGCGTTACGGATTGTTTCTCGTTGAAACGTTGCGAATCGAATAAGAAGTTCGAGTTACACAATACGCATTGTCGCTTCGTAAAATACAATGCGGCACCGGGAATATTCGATGAAGTTTAACGAGACTTTTATCGCCTTCGAGATACAATAGTCTCCCTCGCCAGGTGAAGACAATTAGCTCTAATTTTCATATTTGGATTTATTTTGCGTGCGAAGTAATTTCTACAAATTAAACAAGATTAATAATTGAATACAGCAATTTTTAGTAACGCCTTACAGTCGCCATTCGAGTCAACTTCTACTATTATTTCTACTGTGGTTGTTTATAAATATTTCCACCGAGTTACTAGGTCGTTAGTAGTTTGTTCCTTGAGTGATCTTTCAAAGTAAACAAATTGATAAGTAAAGCTCTTATCATCATTAGATTTTACGTAATTACTGAGAACAACGAGTCAGTGAAATTTGAACGATTAGAGAGACTAAAAGAATTAGAGGATATTAATTTGTAAGTTTCAATGTTTTAAGATTGTTAAAGAAAGAAATAAACTCCTGTAAATAACTCCTGTATTTTACAATTCGTGCAAACAATTTTTATTTTCTATAAATATCCGCAGTCTAATGATTAGATAATATCCTGTAATTTTGGAAGAAATTTTATTTTTCATTAACAACTCACCCGATTTTCCCTCACACCGTCAATCTCTGCACGCGTCACTGTATAGTGCAAATCGGATGGTGTAATTCGAAACACTAACACTGAGTGCGTTGCGCAATACGCTTATCGACGCGTCTTCGAGTTGTATATTAATTAACGATAACTATCCCCGGCGGCAGGTTAACTAACCGATCGGTACAGGCTCGTTGCGGACGCGGCCTCCCTTTGCAACACTATGCGGCAAACTTTCTTGTCCACCGGCTCGTAGGAGACTGCGATTCGACTAATTCACGCTTAAACGGCGTGCCCGAACAACCTCGGCTACAGTTTTTCTATTTCGGCCGTGATGGATAATGTTATAAAACAGATAATCGAATGCGAAGTGGGATAAACGGAAGAGCGAAGTGTCTACAGGCAGTGGCGGCTCGAGACGAGCTGTGGCCCCGAGCGGAAAAAAATTTTGGGGCCGTCAAACTCAAGTTGGAAATAGAAGTTGCAGGAAAATTCTCATAAACTTGTTAATAGTAGAACTTTAATGCATTTATGGCTCATGAAAATCTTCAAGAAATC
>JAQQRO010000124.1:0-11158 GCA_028454255.1 Halictus ligatus
TACTAATACGGTAACTACTAATACGGCAACGGTTCTCGCGCGAAAATGGCCGCGTTATGGACCGTCATTCGCCTTCTGTTTCAGTGGAACAACAAAGACATTAAAATGTCCGTGGTTACCCTCTCTGGCTAGAGCTACCCTGCCTTCCCCTATCGCTATGACGAAACGGTTTCAATGGCCGTTCAACCGAGCACACTCGGGAAAGCTTATAGCTCGTTCCGAATTAAAATCGCCGGAGTATTTTATACGAGGGGTGATTATAGATCTGGGGATCGTTATTACGATACAAGGAGCATCCCCTATAGGAGATCGTCGATGCCGGTGGATCGTTCGTGATCGGGTGCATTAAACGGCTCGTTTCATGCGTTCGCCACATCTTTTACGGGCTCGCTTCGAACTGGCAATCCAGGCTCGTCTATCGAATCGGTGCGGGTTCCTTTTACTGGGCAATTAGAAAGCGATGGCCGTGCCAGTCGGCAATTCTACCCGTCATTTATAAATCATCGGCGGCCGTCCACGTTCCACTCCACTTCTCTCTCTCTCTCTCTCTCTCTCTATCTATCTATCTATCTATCTTTTCGTCTCTCCCTCGTTCGATCGAGCTTACGCCGCTCTAATCGGATCCACCGGAATTCTCCTTCCGGTTACAGAGCCCGTGCTAATCGCATCGATCGACGCAAGGATTGCCCGAGGTGGTTTACAGCGTTAGCGACGACTATTCCTTGTAATTCGATTAAATCGTGGAAACGTTTGCCGGACCGATTAACGAGGGAAGACCGGACGGCCGTCGCGGATGGAAAATCGCGTTACCCCCCACCCCTATTGGCTCAAGATAATTTTGCGTCACGCAGAATCCCGCCTCCGTGCCCGGGATTTCGAAATCCCACCGCTCGGGATACAGCTGCGCAACCATGTAACCTGGAATTAACGCGATGTTACGTTCGCGCGTGTAACGCAAGGCGACTACCCCCGTTTGTGATCGCGACACTAATTTCTTCTCGACACGCGTACACTTTTACAACGGAGCGGAATCGCACTTTTACTTACCGGGTCCCGTGCCGCGAATATGGCGGCGAGAAACAAATTGTTAATATAAATATTTCTCTTTCTATACTTGAGATTAAAATATCCACGGTTTCGCTTGGACCACGAAAAATAGCTTGGACCTGCTGAGAAGTAAGCTTGAGATACTTCACGAAAACGTTAAGGGTTGAACGACTCCGGTGTCAATAATATTTTTAAATGTTTTGTGCAATACATATTTTACTTTCGTAGGACTTTTCTGTGAGAAAATATTTTCGCGTGAATATTTCACAACGCGTAACGAAGGTCATCTCTTGGCACTATTTCCGAGGTTGTTTGAAGGTCGTCCGGTGCTTTCTTAAACGGTGTTATGGTTGTAAAGAGTTTGCGGGTGAATCAGTTTTTCCATCAGCGTTGCGGAACAATAAATTAGTTTAGTTCGTTTATATTCAAAGGGAGGAAAGATCGATCTTGCACTCGTGATGTCGTCAGGCGTCTCGAGGAAGCCGTCCAACTTGTTCCAACTCGATTAAAAAGTTCCACGAAGCTATCAGTGTAATACACAAAGAAATAGATTCCTGGATCCAAGGACATCTCAAGGTTATATTACTGGATTAGTAAATCTTGCCTTAGTAAATCTTGCCTCGACATTAGTCGCGTTAGTTAGAAAAGTAAAACTACCTCAAATGTTTAACTATTATACTTCAAATTTTGAATCGAAGTTACTTTAAATCAACTATTTAACAAAACCACTTAGTCTTAGAAGTTCCACTTGCGACTGCAACAAAGCTCACGTTTCCCACGACTCGTATCTTGGACAATATAAATTTACAGTGCACGGTAATAAATTACGAAGTTCAGCGTGATTATGAACTTTAGCAGTTAAAACCGTGGAGATTTTATTGTTAAAAACGTTTATCTTGACCAAGGTACGAACTGCTCGCGAGAACAATTCATGTTTCACGGATGTGCGGACGTTACGAACAGAACAGTGTTCAGTTATAATTTCCATCTAATTAACGAAAGATAATATCACCCGTAATTGTGTGTACGAAATCCGAGGAAGTTCAATTTGGTCGATACCATCAACACAACAATGTAGAACAATCGTCAATTTATTGATCGATCCCGTGGACCTGATAACAGAGAACAGTTGTAACTTGATTAATAGCATCAACAGTAGAAATTAATTACCTCGCTGACGTCTACATCACCGGGTAAACTAATCTACCGCGTATCAATCGATTATTACACCCCGGATCGATATCCAATCCATCCCGAGGTATTCCGCAAAAACTTTCGAAACGCGCGACGACGTCTCCGCAGGAAGTTGCTGTTTCCCGTCGCGGAAGCTTTGCTCGCAAAATATCGCGCAAGCAGAGAGAAAAGAAAGCTCCGCGTGTTCAGCGAGAATGGCACGGAGAATCTCCGGAACAAGATTACGAAAGTTGCGAGAACGGGGTAAAACGTCAAAACGACTGCACAGATGTTGAAAATCTCGGGGGCGAGCTGTCGTGAGGGGTGCGCGCCCGGTCTTTCCGGCAACGCGATTTACTTGTAGTCGATTTCGGGGACGAGTTTCGAAAGGGTCGTCGGATGGCGTGCAATTTTCATCCGGCTCCTCGGCCGTTCCCGGATCGAAAAACGCGGGTTACATTTCCCCGGGACGATCGCCGGAATGCACTCTCGATAATGCGCGCGCGAGGGCTGCGAACACAGTACGCGTCGACTTCGCCAAGTTTACGCTCGCTGAATTTGTCGACGGAAAGTTGCGACCGGGACCCCCTTTAAAGAGATTTCGAGTTGTCGATTCCTCCGGCGCGCCGGATATTTGTTCGAATTCCTTAACCGAATTATGCCTCGTTCGAGCACTACCCCGTTCCCGATCGTCGTTCATTCAACCGTGACGGAGAATTACGGTTCTCGATACTTTCGAATAAAATATTTTCGCAAATCGATTCGCACCCGAGGAAATTTAATCTGTCTCGATTTCACCGTGAAGTCATTCTATTCTCCTTATTGTTGTACAAGGTGTTCGACCAAGGGAGAAAACTTAAGGGGTGGTTCTCCGAGGCGATACAAGACGAAAATGAAGAATAAAAAATTTCCGATTTCGGCTTCATTTCTTAGTTATGATCGATTTAAAATCCGCCTAAGATGCGGCAACCCGAACAACAGAGGTATACGTTGCTTACGTCACAGTGGCGCGCGGCAGTGGTAGCGTGTATTAAAGGGGCTCCCCGCTCCCAACCAATGGTTAGGCTTTGACGTCACACGCTTTAGCCAATAATTCGGCTAGAACTGAAAATTCGTGTGGAATGTCGGACGCTTTACACCCGCGTTCCTGGCAGGTAACTTCTTGCGCCGAGTATCTGTCACTTGACACGTGACTGTCGCCCGACTCTGTGACGTGCACCTCTGTTGGTCGGGTTGCCGCATTTAGGCGAAGCCCAAATCGCAATTCTCTTGGCAGTGGATGCAAAAATAATCGCAATTTTTGTATCCTATACTTTCGTCTTATACTGCCACGCAGAACCATCCCTTAAATTTTCTCCCACCTGTACTCGAGCGCCCTGTACACATCCCCCTCTTAATACTCATTACACGCTTTCAAAATAAGTACAACTAACGTAGGCACAGTAATTGGGTCCACTTATCCCTCGTATATTGGGTCCAAGCGAAAGATCCCGGAACAGTGGATTGAAAGGTAGCTGCGCCAGGTCACCTGTAATTTTAAACAATTGTATTATGTGGTGGCATTGGGTGCAAACAGTATGCAAGCCTTTGGAATGAAACAACGAACGTAACACGCTTCTCCGGCGGTTTTCGGCCGCCACTGTGAAAATCTGCGGGAGAAGGTTTCCCTTTGGTCGGTCGTCGATATTCAGAAAGGCGAGTCTCCGGGCACGCCTGATAGACTAACGACCTCGCCATCGATTATCCCGAATTTTCTGACGGTGACTCGCAGAAAAAGAAAGGCGCGAGGTCTCGCGAAGCGATTCGTCTGCGCGTCGAGAACATTATCGGAGGGGAATAATAAGTGAGGCAGAAAACGGAGCGGCGCGGCGGGGCTCGGCGGGCGCGAATGTAAAAAGGATGGGCCGGTCCCTGCTCTCTATAAACCGCGTCCCACCGAAAATTTTCAAATCTTAATTGCGGGGAAATGGTGTGTAATGGCGTGAAATATTGCTCGGAAAAAGATGCTGACTCTTATTACAGTCCGGCCTTTGGACGACGTCTTTTAATCCGCCGGCTTCGACCTTCTCCTGCTTACCCTTCCCCTCTCTCTATCTCTCTCTCTCTCCCTCTCACCGTGCAATGTGACTCCACACCACCCTGGAAAACGCTGACCCGCCATTTCCACTGCCAATCTGTTACGGACGCGAGGATCCAACAGAGGCAAACATCCGGGGGGGGTGTGCAAGGACCTAGCATCCCCCGCGGGTGCGTCTCTCTTTTTCATCTTCCTCTAAGCCGTGAAAGCTGCAGGACCTTTCCCCGTTCCTGAGAAGAGGCCGTTGCCTCGACGTTGGACACCGGCTCCTAGATTTTATCCGCAACCAGTTTCTTTGCCGTTGCTTGGCCTTTTGCGAGACTTTAGTAACCCCCTCGAACTTGGAAAGCCGAGCGCCAGGATCTCGAAACAAAGAAACTCGACCAGCTCGCGTGTTTGTGCGGCATCCTTGTGAACGTTTAATCCTCGGACGGCGTTTTTGTACGACGTGAACGCGCGGTCGGAGTCCACTGAACATCCACATGACGGCGCAACTGTCTCTAAGATAATTTGCGAAGCATGGACCTTTATACGCTCCGAGACCAGAAGATAGGTCATCCCACATTTCTTTGTTCTGCAGTAAAAACTGGTAAAAATATATTTTTCGTCACCGAATGTATATACACTGTTTTCTCGATGTATGTCACCAACGCGGGTCTTGCCAGTGACATACATACATCGTCCAGGAGGCCTACCCTAAACTCAAATCAGTTTTCATCAGTAAAAACTGGTAAAAATATATTCTTCGTCACCGAATGTATATACAGTGTGTTCTCAATATATGTCACCAACTCGGGTCTTGCCAGTGACATACATCCTCCAGGAAGCCTACCCGAGCCCTGTTATGTTTAGACTGCTCGACAACCGAGGCATCTGAGTCTTCCTGGAACCTAACGGGGTATACCTCACGGTAGTGGGGACAGCCCTGCGTCCTTTATCAGCTAGATATTTGCGACACATATCCCTTGTACCCCTTTTCCCCGAGATTTGAATCGCTCGTGAAAAATAATCGAGACATTCAGGATGGTCGGAGCAGCGTTTTTGAAATGTTTGCGCACGAGAGCAAATTGCCTTACAATTAACGGCGACTGGACTCGTCACTTGTCACGGTCGATGACCGGCGGACAGGGGAAGGGGATTAAAATCGGTCGGCCGGGTAAGAATTTGCCCCGGACAGCTTGATGCCAATTAAGCGGCACGGTTCTCGTTAGGGTGAAACGAACCGCGGCTTAATTTTAATCTCAAACAATGGTCGGACGTCATCCGTCGCAACCGCCGCCTACGGTTTCGTCTTCCGTGCGATTTCATTTCTGGGTTTTCTGGAGGGGGTCGTTCCGTCGCAATTTAAACAACCGACCGCCCCCCGTTCCGACCTCATTGAACGCGTAAGTTCCCACACGCAAAAAGAAACAGTCCGACCGGCGGAACACTGGCTGCGAGCTGAAAGCGCGGGGAAGAAACATTTGTAACGTTTTCTTTTTTTTTTCTTTTTCGTGCTTTATTAAACGTCCGAAGGCCATGCGACGAAACGAACGGGGCTTCGTTTGGCAAAATAATAAACGACAGGCCCGGCGACAACCCGGCGACTGTGTCAAGTGCTCGCGCCGTTGAAACACTTTTCCGCTTCGACGTTTGCGTTTCCGCGTGGGAGCACCCTTGTGATCCTTTACGCCGCTCTCGTTATTATTTTCGTATCGAGGGATTATTGTCCGGCCACGTTGTGCCTTGAAGTCTTGAGCGATTGCAAAAGTTCGGGCCCGATTTGAAGAATTATTTCTCTGTATATGTCGCCAAGGCCTGGACGATAAACGTCGCGGAGTTATCCCCACTACCGCGGGGAATGCCTCTCGAGGGAACACGAACAACACTGCTCGAGTTGGACGACACACGACGCTGGAAAGACCAGTGACGTACATCGAGATTTGCTGACATACATCGAGATTTCACTGTGAAACGCGAGCAGTTGCTTTTATTTTTAAAAAACTAGTTACAACGTTCGGTGTGTGTAGTATGAAGTCATACTACAGTCTAAATAAATCATTATCTTGCAATCGCGAGGAGATTTTCAGACAGAACGACGAGCGTATCGTTCAATCAAGATTATTTTTGTAAAAAGTAGAATGCTTTTCATTTCGGCAGAATAATCCGAGTTTGTTCCGGGTCGTGCAGCTCAACGAAACACTCTTCCCTCGGTCTACCACTCTAATCTGACCTACTGGCCCATTACTGTTTCGTTGCCCCTTTTACGTGCCGGAATCTACCTTGCAAAACACGGCCCGGTTAGTTTAAAACACTTTTTACGAGTTCGTTGTCGGCCAGGCTATTTTCCTGCGCGAGACGAAACAGGCCGAACAGTGGAACAATACCGGAATCATGCGCCCCGTTCTCTGCGATCGCGTCGCCGATTCGGGAAGCTGTAACCGTAAAAACGTAAACGATTATACGTCGAGTCGCCCGTGCGCGCGACACGGTTGAAATTACATTTCTCAGACGGCTGAACGAAATAGGCGCGCTTGTGTTTGGCTTGTCCACTTCGAATGGTTTCGGTCGGACGGCGAACACGTGTACTGCAATCGAAATCAAGCGCCTGACAGATCGCGTTACATTGAAATCGCCGGCACAGGTTTCACCGAGGTGAAGTCATCAATAACAGTTGCGAGGAACAACAGGTTCGATCGGCAACAGTTTTGAACGACGCACGTTGGCTCGCGATCGCAAAAAGCTCGGCAAAATTCCTGTATCCGTTATTAGTACGCTATCGATTACGGGCAGAATGGTTTTTTGGCCTCGTGCAATCTGGTGTTACTCGTTTGCTGGAACGAGAAACTATCTTTTTCGTAAGACAAAATTACAGAAACTCTATATGTCACTGACTATCTATGTGTGATCTATGTGTCACTGACTATCTATGTGTGATCTATGTGTCACTGACTATCTATGTGTGATCTATGTGTCACTGACATATATCGAATTCACAGTAATGGACGTGAAATATCGCGTGCAGGACTGACATTTCGATCAGCAAGTATTTTTATACGCAGGATAACACAAGGGACAGATTGATGCAACACAAAAATTGGGTTGCATTAACGAATACAGTGCAATTCTGCCTCTCGTGTGCGTCGGTGCATCCACATACAAAATGAGGTCGTACGAAATTTTCCTGTATTAAGTTTTCCTATTTTTACTTAAAGAAGAGCATTAACCTGTCCCAGTTATTGCTGCCCTGCTCACCGACTCCTTATTAATATTCGGACACTCTTTACAATTTTATAACCTTCTTAATATTCTAGCATCCGATCCTTTTTTTCTTTTTTTTTTGAAAAGTTATAATAATTAATTTACCGCATGACAATCGATCGGTATTACTAAGAAAGTACTGAACGTTGCTGTTTACAATTTTTTCGTGTGGGCCTACATTGAAAAATTAAAAAATTCATTTCGAGACCTTTATAAGTCATACATACTCTGATATATTCGTCACAAATATTGTCGTTCTTGGCTGAAGGAGAGACAAATTACAATTTTTCTCCCCACTCGGCTCTGTTTTAATTCGAACAACATCATTTGCCCGTAACTCTGATTCCACCCCTATGCCCGCCGCGAGGGTTGCGGAACAGCCCCGTGTAAGGGAGTTATAGCGATATACGTCGCATGTTCATCGAAATTTAGCAACATCCCGTGGCGTTCCGCGTTAGCTCCGTTTGGCCAATGAGGAAAGGTCGAAATCAAAACAGCAAAGTTAAACAAGCAGAACAATGAGTAGGAAATACGTTGAATCCCGCGACGATGTTTCGCAACGGTGCGGCGCAGCGGTGCCGCGGATCCCGAAACGCGGCAAGCATAACGTTAATTTTCTTGCGGTAACGTTCCTACGCGTATTCGTAGCTGCAGGTATTATTTGTGCGGAACACGTTTCCGTAAAATCAGCAGGATACGATTCGGCAAGGCGAATTACACCGAGCAACTTCGAAATTCAGACACCACCGAATTTTTACTCTGCCCCATTGACATTTCGTTCGTAACGAAAGGATAACGTGCGTGTTCGGGTCCAGTTAACAATGGTAACACATGCTATTCGCACGATATATATACACAGGGTGTGGCCTAATAACGTGTACAAGCGGACACGAGATGATTCCTTATGAAAAAGTACGAATAAAATATGGAATAAAATTTGTTCATTTCAGGCTTAGTTTTCGAGAAAATCGCTGTCACGGTAATCTCCATTGCAGGCTCCCAAAGCTCGGATCATATCAACGTATTCCCTGTTCGTGTGCGTCATCGTGACATACATACGTCACATGACATACATACGTCACATGACATACAAGAAGAAATCTCAGATATCATTGTTTACAAACACGATACGCGTTATACGTTGCTCGACAAACTAAACGCAAGTCACATGACATACATACGTCACATGACATACATACGTTGCTCGACAAACTAAACGCAAGTGCTGGCTCTACGCCTTGGGAACGGACACGATTGGGATTATTAGCTAAAACGGTGACAAAAGGCCACTCCGTGCCTAATTCCTGAAAATCAGGTTCCAAGAGCATAATGCCCATGCCACAACCAGATGTCCGAAGCTGGCCGCTCCGGGGGTGGGTAAAGAAACCCCTAATTTTCGGGCGACTCTTTCCCCGGTGTCGTAACGTTAAGTTTACTCGGTGTAGAATCCGGATGCTGGCGGAGCGGCCCGCGATGCGCGCACCGGCCTCGCGGAGGCGTCGGGACGCAGGCGTCGAGCCCAGGAGCGTTCGTCAGTCGTCGGCCGAACTTGAAACAAGCGGCTTCGCGGCCTGTTCCCGCGCGACGCGACGCCCGCGTCCGTTTCTACGCGCCAAAACGCCGACACGCCTGCCGTGTCTGGGCCGGAACGCGCATCCGCCGATTCCGAAGTGACTCGCGCGACCTTACGCACACATACGCACACGTACGCACACGTACGCACACATACGCACGCGGGCACCTGAGAATCTCATGCCCGCGGAATTTATTTCTCGGCCGAATAAATTCTCGTCAATTTATTTGTACGTCCGGCCGACAGCGTTGACAGCATTGACAGCATTGACAGCATCAATCACCGCGGTAATAGCAATCTAATATTCATAGCAATCTCGGTGGTAATGTGACATCTTCTCGTGCAGCTCGCACTGTTTCCGAGGAAACGATACCGTTGCTCCGTTAGCTGAGGAAGTTGAACGCGCTCGGTTTTACTATAGATCTCTCTGGATCGTGGATCCACGACGATAAAAGTTGGGAATATTCGAGCCCTCGTACACCTTGGTGAACTTAGGATGGTCGCTTAGGATTTTTGCTGCGAATGCACTGTACAACAAACCCTTCTATACCGTGATCCCGTTTGTTTCGAACAAATGATTCCGACAGGGTGGAAAAATTGCGACGGCACCCTTTTAACGCGTTTGCTATCAGCGTGGAGTTCGAGCGACGATCAGGATTTCGTGTATCGTGCGAATTAAATTGATTCTCTGGTTGTTTAAAATCTGGTGAAAAGCGACGTAATGTTCGGGGAATTTACGTTCTCTAACAATTTTTCATATTCTACCAACGAGAATTCGACAGAACATTGTGACAATGGAAGCACGTCGCTGAAATAAATGCCGGTAACGAACGCGTTAACGCGATACTCTTACACCGCGATTCAACACCCCCTCACACCCCCGAATGTTTTCACCGCGTTGTTTCGTTGACGGGAACAGAGAAATCCGTGGACGCGATAATGCAAATGTCGTGCGTCGGCTGTTCCGTTACTGAGAATCAATTCTATTGTCCGCCGACAGTGTCCCATTCAGGCCGCGCTGATGTAATTATAATAATGCATTCCGCGAAATACATTTCCCTCGTTCGGATTACTTTTGGATCACGCTCGACGCGACGCGGTAACGCGAGACATATTTCCGCGATCCGCATTATTTCGACACACGTCTCGTTTCGACGCAACGCGCGACGAATTAACCGTGTTATGGCAGGGTTGTAATTGCGCGCAGTGGCGTTCTCGCTGGAGCAGATATCGCGAATGCTCAAAATTACAATGGACGATTAGGGAATCGCCGGAATTACAATTTAATATACAGGGTGTCCCGGATTCCACACGAGAAAATAAGTCGAAAGAAAAGGGATGGAGTGTTTTCTTTATATATGCCAACAACTATTCTTTTTAGAGATTACTATTCTTTCATCCACGCGACATTACAGTCCTCAGCTTCGGAGGCTTCCCGTGGGGTATACCTCGAGGTAGTGGGGATATTTCTGCGACTTTTATCCGTCAGGTATTCGCCACATATCTAGAGAAAAGACTGCAACATTTTCTCGTTCGAGTTCTCATTTGAAAATCGAGTTTAAAGGTCCATCGGGCTCGCCTGCTCTAGTATACGCAGTAAGTAGAATTGGTCGGTCACTGTCAGACGCGTCGGACAACTCTTATCGAGTAACTTGCGTATTCGCTGCATTTTCAACATCGATTCTCTCGAAGACGGATGAAACAATGTTATTCTATACTTTACACCCCCTCTACGGTTTCACCAGGACACCCTGTATACTCGACTATACCAGCGTTACGTCAACAGGGTTAGTCAGTAGCTTCCTCAAATGCAAAATCTCATGAAATATAAAAACAATTCCCCGGTTAAACTGGAATATTAGTTATATTAACTAATATAGAACTAAATATGGAATAAAGTTATATTAACCCTGGACGTAACTCTTGTAAAAATTTCTTTAACCCTGGATCTAACTTTTCTAAAAATTTCTGACTTACTCAGAGTCGAACTCGGACCCCACCGTATTTCTTACAGTTTATTCTCAATTGTCCGGGGAACAACAATTGTC
>JAQQRO010000125.1:0-11132 GCA_028454255.1 Halictus ligatus
TCGACGAATCCTACAGGTACAGGACGGAATAATTGCTGTTGAACGGCAGAAGAATACGTCGAACGGGCCCTGGGATAAGAAAAACGACGAGAAAACCGAGCAACGCCCTCTATAGAGCTGCAACCAACCGCTGGTTACGCCATTGATATTTTTCTTTCTTGGTTGCCCTCGAATACGGGACCGCGCCCAGTGCACCTATTTACACTTGAAAATTCCACGTAAACGCACCGTACGCCGCGCAAGTTCGCGTTTACTGTTAGAACGCCGGACCGCGAGAGGCGTTCGCGGAATAACAATCAATGAACAAATAAGAAAGTTGCGTAACTCATTACGAAGACTGGAAAATCGCCACATTTTTTATCCAAACCACTTTCATTCTATACCGTCGCTCGTAATAAACGATTAGTTTACTACATCGCGTGAAAAAGAAACGTTAAAAAGATTGCAACTGATCGGAATTGAGGAGAAAATAACAAAAGTTGTATTTTTACAACTCTTTTATATGGACCTATATTGAAAGTCTAAAAAATACTTTTCGTCGATCCGTATCTATTACACATATGTATACATTATGAAGATTTTATCGAAATCGGTTAACATTGCAAGGAGCTGCAAACGGTTAAAGATAAATAAATAATAGAGAAATACTGCATATATGTGTCTTATGCGGCAGTAAATATTGTGTAGAAATGTATAGACAGCGGATTTTATGTATTTATGACAAAAATGAGTAAGTGCAATTTAAAACAATAAAAACATTAGAAGAAATTAAAAGTACTGTTATATTATTTTCAGCCTAATACATATATTAAGAGATAAAATAAATTTTCATTTCACTGCAGTTCGTTGCTGCAAATACTTTTGTGGTATCAGCAAAGTTTATGTTTAAGAGAAATAATTCATAACTATTGTATACATATTTCGATTCACTTGAAACATGACCTGTATAATCTCGAGAGTCGTACCTATTTACAATGTTAATAATATTTCTCTAAGTATTGTATGATATACTTTTTATATACATTTATTTCGATGCAATTGATATATTGTTTCTTAAGACGTCAACGTTTTAGGAACATGTGAAGAAAGATATTAACAATCAAATAATATTTAGATGTATCGAAACTCTTAAATTCTCACGACGATGACGAGCAATTCAGTTTCATCGGGACGAGGTACAGTTCTCGTAGAATGTGATACGGAAACCATGCATAACCACATTTCTTCCAAACTGACTCGCTAATAGCCGAGTACGAGTGATCGAGTAGACGTGGAATTATGTGAACGCAATGACGTCATTGGTAGCGCCACGAATCATTCAACTAAAACGAGTTTAAGTGTATCTGATATGAGAGAAATCTGTTCCCATTTTATTCAAAACGTATTGTTCCCGCCACTGGAATTCAAACACATTGTGAAAATGTATCTTCTGACCTTGACACCTTCCATCGTAAATAGAATTTAAACTTTTTTCACGCTAGTATCCACAGTGAACTTAAACTATGTTAACACATATTCGATTGGCATTTTGTGTCTCATTATCTTCCTGTTCTTTCTTACATTTTCAAAGAAATTATGATTTTGTCTTTCTTAAGCTTTACCTCACCTTGGCAGCCCAGAAAATCTGAACTTTTTACTATATAACATCCTGTTTTAAAACTATTCGTTGTAACCAAAAAATTGTACAATAAATTGCGTTGTACGTGAGTGTAGTTCTAAAAGAAATTATGTTAAATACCATGAAGTTTGTGATGTGTGTACAATACCTGCAGTTTGATGCATTCGTGTGAAATGTGAGGTTGTGAATGAAAACTTAATTAGAATGAAGTGGAAAACGAAAATGACTGAAAATTGGTGGAGTTTCTTTCTTTCGTTAAAAATCGACAAATTCTTGAGATGGAATGGTTCTTCATTAGGAACCTTGAGCCCTATAATTGTCGTCACAATGAAATGCACAAACGTATGGGTACAAGTATTTAAATACATACGCGAAACTAGGCCGAACGAAACTGGTTTCAAGCACATTAACCTCTCCATTCGTGCCGTTACACCCTTTAGTTTATGTGTTCCAATGGGGAAATCGATTTCATACAGTCAACCATGTGTTCCCGTTGTTGATTGACCCGTACGACGTTCAGAGACAACTGTGATTACTCCGATACCTACGGTGACCATACGTTCTTTATTTCACTCTTCGAGTGTGCGAGCTTGTGGGCGAATATAGAAGAAAGCATTTTGTTAATTTCCAGTCATTGAAACTTAAAGATGGCTAATTATTTGATGAAGTCCTATTAAAAGTTATTTCATCAATGAAAAGATCGAAGAATGGCAACAAAATGACGAATCTTACCAACACAGATGGGCTGAAAATTTCAATACAAAGACGTACCGTTTAAGAACATTTTAAAAATCGTTGAATTTTGCTTATCTCTGCCTGCATTTCAAGCCTCCCCTGAATGCGTATATTCATTAGTGAACAATATGTGGAGCAGTGAAAAAACTCGATTAAAAATGGAAACATCGAAAGCGTGAATACGCCAAACGCAACTTTAACATGAATTGTATACAGCTTTATCAATTTTTATCAAATAATTATCCTTATTTATTAAAAAATGTTCTTTCTTGCTAAAAGTATTAAAATCAAATTCTTTTTTAAACGTGAAACAATTCCTGATTTGTCTTTTATTTTTCCCGAAGAAAGTATGGTCACCTTACCGACAACGCAACGATCGCTATAACTATAACCCGGGCATCGCAGAGAGCTTTTTACCTTTTATCATAACTCATTATTCTTACCGCAACAACCTGTTGCTTGCTTGTATTCATACTGTGTACAACCTGCATTCAATTCTCAACAATGAAAGTTCCGTTTAGCACTGGATCCACGGAACTCGTTAAAATGACGAATTCCAACATTTTTTTTTTATTTCGAAAATGTCTAAAGTGATTTATATGCAGGGCAGTCCACGCAATTGTCTCGGGCTACTAAACTGAGTAAACAAAACCAGCGTAAAATTATGTACACTCCCATCTAAAAGTCACCAGACACTTACTAAAATCTGGATGTAGACGATTTTTTTATTATTAAAGGACCTATATTAAGCAAAAAAAGTGGCACTTACTAATTGTTTCTAATGTAGAAACATGTAAATCAAATTGTACATCAGAAATCTGATCAAAATATCTTATACAGTATTTGCTCGATATATGTCCAAAACACGGGTATAGTCAGGGACATATATCGGCAAGAAGATACTATTCTTCGATCCATGTCGAACGCAGAAAAGGACAGCGTAGATAGAGGATAGTTGTTCTAGGACATTTATCGGGTAGGCATTTGCGACATATATAGAGTAAACACTGTATTTTCTTTTCATCGTTTCAAATATTCAAATTACATCAATCTCATCTGTATTGATTTTTCACACACTTCTCTTATTGTAACTCATCCCGCACTTTCCCAATCTCTTTTTTCGAAAATATTTGTGATTTTACATTTAGAAATTATATTATAATATAAAATGAAGCTGGAAACAGCTGTTTTAATTACCATTTTGCTGGAAATAAGTTTAACTGTTCGATGATTTATGGACGGGAGAACAGTCATTGGTGTTGCCAACTGAATAAAATTAACGAACTAACATAGTGCTCTATCTTTTCGTTTGACTGTATGAGAACCAAATAGGAAATAACGCAACGAATATTTACACCGTAGATCATGCGCGAGACCAAACGTCCAGCTTCACCATGAGATTCGAAATGTCTCCGGCAATCCAGTGATTTCGTCACGCGTACGTAGCAGACGAGATGTTAATGTCTTCCGACAATCGGATTAGATGCGTGTCGTATTCGATACTCGGGCAGGATGTGGGGCCGGTGAGTCTGTTCCCAGAACCTGAGATCAGTGAGACAGTTCTGGTCCACTAAGGCGAAAACTGAGGCGAGCGAGGACTCGAGACACAGTAGGTTTCAGGACTCGGCGAAGCGCCGAGAGAGCGTTAGATTTCACAGGCTGATCCGCAACGGAAAAGTCGCTGGAGCAAGAAGATAGGAAGACAGATTCCGTTCGGAGACGTTCGAATTAACGCGGCAAGTCTTGCGTGAGCCGCGATCTAGAAAATACGTACACTCCCCGCGGACGCATGGACAATTTACCAACGAGGGTGGAATATCGCGTTACTAATCGCCGAGGAAACGATACCTCGGAACGAGACGTCGGGAATAGAGCAACGACACTCGAACCGTGAACTTCGCTGTTTCTAGAACTGTGTCGGAGTCGTAGACCGCGAATCTTTACGCGTTCACGCGTTGCGCCCGGCTTTTAACCCCTAACTGTCCATACCGAAGTCTCTCATAACCCCCCAACTGATGGAATTCGCATACAACATTTGTCTGTAGCGCCTCCGTCGTTCTCCTTGAACATTAATAATTATTATTTTGTTCTCGCCCCACCACTGTAGTTTCAATTGTATGTATTTTTGTCGAACTCCATTATTGTGGTATAACAATATTATAATAGAGGTTGCACTTAAAGGTAATAGAGGTTGACTTCTTAAAAATTGTTGTACGGTTTTTCGCTGTTTTACAGAACAAAAATCAGGAATAAAGGAATGGTCATGTAAAACCCTCATAGTGTACCTTAGATTATTGTAAATTTGGAAGTACACTTTTCATTCAAAGCGTAATAAAATAAATAAAACCGCCCCAAAAAATTGTACAGCTAGCGTAAAACGTGTGATTCTTAAAGTAGAAGTCTCAAGCTTCTTTAAAATTAAACCAATTGCATTGTTGTGCTGTGTATATTTACACGAAAGTATTTCATTTATTCAAATTCTTTTTGACCCACTGAAAGTCTTTATCGTCTCCAACACCATGTTGCTAAATTTCTTTTTTCAACCCTCATTTGATGTACTGAGATCTCTCACGACCCCAACAAAATTTCTGTATACTAACTTTTCTATTGTACAATAATTGCAAATATCAAGTTTCTTTAACTTGTTTAACAGACTATTTAGTCTTGATTTATATTATAAAATTTATACTAGAAAGGTCTTAGTATGATACTTTGTAATCTCAGTGAACATTGTACCACTTCAGGACGATCCTCTGTTCGTAACCGAGTAGCCGGGTACTAACATGAATTTGACTTCCATTTGCATCGTTCAACGAGTTGTTGAAAATCATTTTCTTCGAGTCTCCGCGTCAGTTTCTCCCGTTGCGTCTCCACGTGATTTTCTTCTACAGTGTCAAAGCGTCGCACAGTGTGATATTTCGATCATATAGGAGAATTTAATTCCGAAATTGAAACATTTAGAAATTGCGTATTTACTTCTACTTTGATACTTTGAACCCAGAATCGCTATTGTTTTTAATTTACATCGCATTCAAAAAAGGAAAAGAAGCCTCAAATGAACTCTTCTGCCTACACAAATAATTGTACTTCATTAATTGTCAATGGCACTTTACACGAATAAAAATGTGTATGTATTTTAACTTTAATTGTTGTTGTATTTATTTTCGTAATTATTCAATCCTTTACGGTGTGTTTTCAATATTTTTAGTTTTTAAATATTATACATATAATTTATGGTTAATGATCTATATTAGATGTATGATGGATCTATATTACATCAATAATGATCTATATTAATTTTCTATAGACTAAAACTTTATTATATTATAGACTTCACACTGCACTGAAAGTAAACATTGTAGTCTCTCCTAGTTAGAAATGAAAACAAATTTTGAGTCTGCCTGCGTCCTTGGGACTTATCTTCTGTTTCCAACAGCCTTCTGTTGCAAACGGCAATCTGTTTACGCAGACGCTTCGCGCAGTCGTCTTTATGCAATTTATCCGAGCAATAACGTGTCTGAAGGGGTTCATAAATTTGCTCTTTGATTGTTCCTCTATTTAATTGTTACTGTTTTCATTTGTTATTGTTTAACTGTTGTAGTCTCGATATTTGAATTCTGAACCTTGTCTCCTAAAGGATTTTTGACTTTTCTAGTAGCTAAACGACGGGACGTGACACTGACGAAAAAATGTTTCAAACAAAAGATAATCGATATTCAGTTGTCTATAAACCCCCGGAGAAAAAATTACAAAACATTGTTCTTTTTTTATAAAAAATGATGGTCACCTTAATTTTTTAATTGCCACTATGTATTTTTTATTACATATTGTTATAGCTGACGTTAAGACGAATCCAATAACCTATTTTATTATGGCTTTAAGTCTTAAAAAGTATAATATAAAAGTATAAGAGATATCACATCGTGCGTCGCCGTCGCCCTTAGAACTCCGACTTCACTTTCGAAGGCAAGAACAAGTTACAAAGAATACAGAAGCAGTTTGAACGTCCCTGTGGCAGATATATCCAATTTTATTTTTGCAGCCGAATGACAAATCGCAGAGCCTCACGAACTCAGCTCCGCTAAACTGTTCGTAACACATATTGAGATATTCTCGGCTCGACGAAACTGAACAAAATAGTGCACAAGGATGAAGCGATCAGCAGAGAGAATTTTATTTTATACATTCGCAAGGAAACGGAAAAAGTTTGGTTTCTTTTCGATCGCATCTCGCGCGTGGCCATTAGAGAAAACAGGCGTTCGATGCTACACAATAGATACGAGAGAACGTTCTCTGTTTTTTCTAGAACATTTTTCCAATGTTCGAAGAAGTTTTAATCGCTGCAACCGTAAAATGACACATCACAGTGCAAGAGGTTAGGCTAGGCGGAGCGAAGGTAATATCGAATTCGCCTTTCGCGTCGAACGGATGATTACCTCCGCCGTAAATGTCTCTGCTACCGATACCGAATCCGTGCGTACACGGAACAATAAAATCCGTAGAGGGGAAGCCTGATTGCGCAACGACGGCTGCTCACACTAGAGTAGGAAGGAGAGGAAAAAAAGGAAAGCAGGGGCAGAGAGGGAAAGAAGAAGAGGAGTAGGCGGAAGAGCAGAAAGAGGAATATAATAGTGCCGGGACGAGGGCTGAAACGAAGCCAGAACCCAGAAGAATAACCGACGGGACCCTGGGCTCCGTCTGCGAACCATGGCTGGGAAAACGCCACGATGCGAGACTGAGAAACGCGTGCGTTCGATCGTGAATTCGCACGTGCGTGCGTGGGTCGTCGGTGTACGTGTCAACACACCGACACGAGTCCTATGCGTATCGGGCCACTTCTTCTTTTCTTCAGGATCCGACTACGCGACGCCAGCAAAGGTCTGGACGTCGAGGGCTCTATCGAATATTCTAATCGTCTGAGCCGCGAGCGCCGGCGATATTTTGCCTCGGCGAATCAGAACGGTATTTCAGATATATCGGACGATGTGCGGCTTTGTTAACACCTATTTATCTTGTGGTTGTAGGTGATTAGAAATTCCTTATCGTTCAGAATTTCGTAGAAAAGAGAAGTTTATATTTATTAAATGCCTATGTTTTCCCTAAACGCAATTAATCGACTAAAACATACTAGTATTTGATTTCGGTTTAAAGGAGATTAGGTAATATCGACTCTGTGCAGAATCTGCGCACGAGCCTCGTTCGTTAGTGTAGGGCAAGATCGTATAGAATTTTTTCATTAATGTGTTTTGTACGTTTGCCTGTCTAAAAAAAAATAAGACATACAATTAAGCCCAAAATTATATTCTACATGGTTGAATGGTTTTTGTTGGCTACTTTTAGATGGTCGGAGCCAAGCAGAAGCTCTTTTGATTCATTAAGAATTTTTTTGAAGTATCGAAGAGTACAATTTACACAATGATTCAGTCGATCCCTTTGTAACACGGTGCTAAAATTGCGACAGTTCTCCTATACCGATTTACTGTAGATTCCCGCATAACGCGGTCAAAAATTTGTTTAAAAATGTGTATCTTCCGCAGCAGTAGGTGAACAGATTTTTCAAACAATTTTTTCATTTCGTACAACGAGAGAGTTTACTGTACTAACCTTTGACCAGGTACACTCATATACATAAAACGAATCTTTTCATCACACTGTCTCCTGACATAGTCAGAGAATTTACCTTGTACACAAAATAATATGGATTTTAAACAAATGATTTTACAACAGTTATTTTACATGCTTGCGTCTGGTAATTCAACAAATGTGTACACCCCATAGTTCTCAAAATATTTTAAAAATATGTAGTTTCGACCTCCAACTTTGAGGGCTGTTTGAACCCCTTGAACATGGTTGGTTGTCGAACTAAAAATACGTGTCAAATATTTTTCCAAGAACTACCTGTTGCATTTTCATCAAAATCAACGTGTCTGAGTTCGGCGTGTTCTCTTGTAAGCAAGAGTGAATTTTAGTCCCATTTGATGATTGCATGTTTAACAATTATTTCTACAACGAAAACGCTGCAAAAATAACCTAAACCTGTTGTAAAACAACAGCTGAAGGTGTACATTTTTTCAACGGTGTTACGCATATAACAATTCCGATTTTACAGGAATAACACCATCTGTTAGAAGCGTATCAGGACTTTTGCAATAACCCGATATAAGAGATTGTCCCGTTTGTAAACACTTGAGATAAATGACTTCGAATTTTCAAGAAGAAAATGACAGAAGTTTCTCGTACATCTAATAGAATCGAGCGCCCCGTGGAACATGAAACCCAATCATGCCGAATATCGTTGCCCGAGTCACGGAGCCATGAAAAAGGGCTATCACGGCGCACGAGCAGCTAGGGAAGAGCAAAAACTTTCGTTCTCGTCGCCGACTGCAAGAAAACGGTTCGCCTTCTGTGCTAGTGCTTCCGGTTCCTTCGTCCGCGTCGGTAGACATCACCTGGCGATGAGTCAGAGAAGCAATTCCCGTCCCAGACACCTGCTGCTTCCAAGTCGGAATCGGTTCCGTCCGCCATTAACGATGCACGCGGCATTATTTTTCTCTTTTCTTTTCTTTTTCTTTCTACGGGGGTCGAGAACCACTGATACGTACACAGGTCGCCCGACAACACAGCAACATGTTCGCCTATTGTCCCCGAAATAAGACCCGGATTCATGGGCCAGCGACTCGCGACATGAACGGGGACCTTCGAGAGACCCTAACGTCGACGGTTTTCTTTCGTGCCACGGGCTCTTTCAACGGGTCTTGGAGATTTCTTTGGATCGTTTCTTCGCAGCGAAGGTTTTGCTGCGAGGTTTTGTGGGTTGCAAATTATGGAAAGCTGTTCCAAAGATTCTCTACCCCTGCGTTTCCTTTCAGCGAAAATTCCACCGAGGACTAAGACAGACTGAAACGTTCTGGATCTTCGCGTTTTGTTCGACTGTAGTGTCGTGGTGTGCATCCCCACTTTCCGCGCCGTATCTGCTTCAATCGTGCCATTTGGGAATTATTTGGGTTGTCCCGAAAGTTTCTTCTGTATTGCTTGTATTTCGTATTCGCAGATAAGACGATCATACACAGATGTTCATTTGCTCGGTGATGTTTAATTACTGCTCAAGCTTTTTTTTTTTTGTACTAACCATGCCCTTTGCTCTCGTACACAGCCATTCTGAATTTTCATTCTGCGGATCGTTAATTGCAAGTTTATGAAACGATTGTAGCACTGCATGCTACGATTAATTTAAATGTTTCAGTTTGTAATGTACATCGTTATTCTATATAAGAGAATCTGTAGAATAGTTGAAGAAAGAAAGAAAGAATTACGCGAAATTCTAGTAGGAATCTTCGTCAATTGACAATCGAGGTAAAGTAGTATCTTAAGTAGCAAGCGAAACGACGAATAAAATTATTTTATTTTCACCATCCGAAATGTAAAACGAAATATTTCAAACTTATAGTACAGTATCTGAAGTCTCTATTATCCCAACAATCTTCAAATTTAAATAGTTCAATTTAAGGCGACTCATATATGACACTGTTTATTGTATAAATCAATACAGATTGGAGCTAGAAATTTAATACTAAATCTACTACCGCCGGTGAAATAACCGGTTTCAGATTTTTTATTTTACAATTACTGAAATTGTAAAAACACTTTCATGAGAATTGGTTCAATAGACTTCTATATTCAAGTATCTATTCTAATAAAAATAGCACCAGATCTAAATAAATTCAGCTTTGTTATTTTTGTAAGACAATACATACTAGCCAGTTTTAGTGTTCGGTAGGTTTAGTGTTAATTAAGTTACTGTTCTATTATGCGTACTCTCAGGTTTCCTACTTCTGTTTGGATAATCGTGGTACTAGGACAAGGGACCCAATTACTGTGGCTATATTAATTATACTTATTTCTAAAGCATAATAAATATTAAAAAAGAGATGTTAGATGTATTTCCATTAAAATCAGTTCATGCATACGTTGTACAGGGTGTTTGGGAAATCGTAGTACAACCGGCAGGGGGATGATTTCTCACATAAAATCTAGTCGAACATAAGGAACATAGTTTTTTCATACGGGGCTTTATTTTCGAGAAATTTGAGTTGGAAAATTAGCGGATTCCGAATTAGCGGATGAATTGATTTATTTACCAACATTCAATTAGAGAAATACTAGTTTTCATTCAATGATTTTTTTCAAAAGCATTTTAAAAATCAGTGATATTTAAAACCTGTGATAATCATTTTTTCCACACTAGTACTCAATATTGCAATAGAAGTTTAGATTCATTTATTTGATCGTACAACTTCAAAGCACCTTTGGAGTATTGTTGAAATTGCGATTCAGTTACTGATTTGCATTCATATTCATTTTAAAAAAATACATCACTTTTAAAAGATCCAAACTATAAAGCTTTGAATTTTTCAGTACAGAAATGTAATGTAAGTATGTATCTACTTTAAGAGATTTATAATATTGAAATGTAATAACAAATATACAATAAATGGCAATATAAGATAGATTTTATTGGCGTATTCTTCTTATTTGGATCAAGACAGCATTCATGTAAGACGATTATGCAATCGTAGAGGTCGCTTAATTTGCTTAACCATTTTCCAAACATGATAAAGTTAATGAGCTACATATTTGCATTAGATAGTCGCATAATTTGTAATTTGTGATGACGAACATATGTTGTGATATACATGTTATGCAAACCAACCTTGTCGAATTCGTATACTATTACGTGTTCGATCATTATTGACACAGTTGTCACTCATAACACTTATGG